>JAAXOA010001343.1:0-16371 GCA_036561885.1 Salina celebensis
GAATACCGTGCCACCGATGTTTACCAATAAAACACTTTTTTATGATTAAAATCACATCAGATCCGAAATTACATTACACAGGTTTTCATGCAATAAAAAAGTTAAAGCTATATTGTGTCTGCCTACAATGTTTATAAACAATAAACCAAACATTGGGAAAAATATATCAGTTTGTTTATCATAAAGTTTGACTGTTGCAGCATTTTTTATTACTTTCACTCAAACCCGTTCAGAAATTCGGGAAATACCGCTGTTTGTGGGATATCACTCCTTAATTTAATCTGAAGTTTAGCATCCAGCATAAACCACACTCGGCTCAACTATACCTTCTGGGGCATTACAAGTCATCTATAAAAGTCAATATAAACATATTTCCCCGTCAATATTAAACCTTACAAATGACAAGCAGTTCTAAAATGATATTCTATCATATAATATGAGACGTATGAAAAAGGGCTAGGTTTTTAGCAAATTGATAGGACACATCATAAGTCAGAAGCCATCATGCAAAAAAAATCTCATAGTTAATCCGACACTGATTGCGTAGTTTGTAGATGAATTTTGTTTGTATGAAGAGCTGCTGCTTCGCAATAGCATATCGTAAAATGAGAACCCATGCCGTTTAGAGATTGGTCGATTGGTAGTAGCAAAGTTGGATTTTATACCCCTGGCGGAAGCCTAGATAAAAATCATATCACGTTGCTGGCGTCCCTAATCACCAACTAAATTAACCTACATGCCCTGCGAGCACACAGCGGTATAGTGCGAAATGAAAGTTTATGGGACTCCCAAAAGGATTTAAAATATTATTTTTCGTACACACACAAGAGAAAACGGAAACGGAATGAGAGCGAAATGATGCCTGCAGTTGGCATGTCCTTACACAATCTGTATTGGACGACAACACCATACCTACTTGTACCTTTCTCTCGGATCCGTAATAATTCTGGCACGATGCTTGAAAATTATTTATCTTCATCTGGAGAAAATGAGAGAAAACGGAGAGAGTGCCTTCACTGTTGAGATAACTTCCTCGGTCGCATATTGGTCATGATTGTCATCATCAACAATATTACATTGTCGAGAAAAGTTGATATATTTTTTTTTCTTGCTTTCTCCGCCGCGTACTGATCACAGTTATCTCTGCAAAATGCATCCTGTGTTCCTGTGTGGTTTCACCAAAAAACTGTGACAGTTTTCTCCCAAAGAACGAGCAACTTTCTCATTTATATGAAAATGAAAACTGTGAGGGAAATAAATTGCGGGAGTTATATTTTGTACATTAATCTTAATTAAACAATGTTCCTATTTGTAGGGCAAAGAGAACAACGAGACGAGCTGCTGTGATGATATCCGCTGCATGGGGCATCAGTCTCCTCCTGTGGCCACCGTGGATTTACGCTTGGCCCTATATAGAGGGAAAGCGAACTGTTCCAGAGTACAAGTGTTACATTCAGTTCATTGAGACAAATCATTACATCACCTTTGGCACTGCCATTGCCGCGTTCTACATCCCTGTGTCGATCATGCTCTTTCTCTACTATCGAATTTATATGGAGACGGAAAAGCGACAAAGGGATTTGTCACAACTGCAAGCAGGCAAAAAGGAATCCAGTCGACGCTCCAATTCTAGGTATGGCCCTGTACAGTTTGTTGTTTCTTCTTGGAAATGGATGATGATATAAAAAGTAAACAAAGATGGATTTCTATGTGCGGTAGTTGTAAGGTGTTTAAGTGGAAAATCTGGTTTTATAAGCTTTACAACATTTCTTCACGACAAAAGTTTTTCTTTGATAATTAATCAGAGTTGCGATAACGTTATTTGGTAAACATGACCAGGTTTTCTTTTCAGAGAAAGTTAGATTTATGGAAGAATTAAGTGGTGCAAATTACACGCGAAAATCGTCTGACAAATTGCAGATTGGAGTTTTAGGTGAAACGTTCAATCAAAAATTATTTTGAGGGGATGGGTGATATTTTATCGTATAAAGTTTCCGATAAAGTAGATCAGGAAATTGTTGAGGATATATTTTAAAGCAGAGTGTTACGAAATAGCAGGTATAAATCCTGTTAGTGTGCGCCACCCCGAACGTGAGGCTTCATGGGGCGTTAAAACAAAAACCACCAAAGTATAATACGAAGACAAGTCGAGCGTATCGGAGTTTTAGCAGTGTTGCATGCGATAATCGTAAAGCGAACGTAAAACAAAATTGCAACGGCTGCTTCAGTTACTACTCTGGAACTTTGAACATAGGGAATACTAAGAGAAAGTAACAAGGGATGTAGTTTTAGGTTGGCGCTTGACATCACAATGTTCTATTGAGTGTCCGGAAGAGTAGTCTGTAGTGAAGATTATTGATGCATAGGATAAACATTTGTAGGACCCTAGGTAGCAGTTTATGTAACTTTTTTTTATAAATCTTGTTCAATTTTAACAATCCATGGCTTTTGCAAAGTTGGAAATGTTAAATTTGGGTGAAACAATCTTTAAAATGGGGAGTTGTTTTATAAAATATAATTATAAAAGCTTTTATTTCCTTCAACATTTCACATTAGGGGATCACAACATAAAATATATACAAATATTAACTTTTAGTATTATTAAGAATGTAAAAAAATTCGGATAAAGATTCTTCCTGTGGGAACGTCCCCATAACAGAAATGGCATTTCCCTTTTGAATGGCAATACTGATCCGCTGCGTGAGGAATGCGA
The DNA here is from genome assembly GCA_036561885.1 of Salina celebensis. Lineage (NCBI taxonomy): Eukaryota > Metazoa > Arthropoda > Collembola > Entomobryomorpha > Paronellidae > Salina > Salina celebensis. The sequence continues at coordinate 2,714 of JAAXOA010001343.1, forward strand.
TTGAACGTGGCTCAGATGTATGTTGTATGATAAGTTTGCCAAGCTTTCTGATGAAATATAATATTTTGAATAATGTTGAATCTTATGTGATTGCAGTGATGAAGCTATGGATGTCGAAGAGTGGAAAAGAATGCGATCAGGATCATGCATTTGCCCAGATCATTTGGACCAATCTCCAGCTTGTCCTGCTCATAAACGACACTCCGTAAGTTTTTCGTTTCCATTTTCGATTACCTTCCCCAAATTTACAATATATGTAACAAAATACTTCCATACTATGTTGCCATCCACTCTCAAAAGGTTACTTCAAGTGAGTTTGGGAAACGATTTTGCTTTGAATCTCATATTTCCTTTGGAATTTTATTTTCGCACTTGATATCTTCAGCGAAATCTGAAGGGGTTGAATTTTGTATATAGGTATTTGCCATCTTTCGCATACATACAAACAAACATTGATGTTGACGATGACTATCCATTTACCAGATCATTTGGACCAATCTCCAGCTTGTCCTGCTCATAAACGACACTCCGTAAGTTTTTCGTTTCCATTTTCGATTACCTTCCCCAAATTTACAATATGTAACAAAATACTTCCATACTATGTTGCCATCCACTCTCAAAAGTTTACTTCAAGTGAGTTTGGGAAACGATTTTGCTTTGAATCTCATATTCCTTTGGAATTTTATTTTCCCACTTGTTATCTTCAGCGAAATCTGAAGGGGTTGAATTTTGTATATAGGTATTTGCCATCTTTCGCATACATACAAACAAACATTGATGTTGACGACGACTATCCATTTTTGTAATACCATCATCTTTTTTTTCATCAAATCGTGACGCATATGGAAGCCCTTCTTGGCTTAGTGTAAGGTGAAATGTGATCCTAAAAGATGGAGCACCTTAGCATAACACATTACATAAAAGCCGCGGATTGGTTGATACAATGTTTATGTACACAAGCTTGTAATGACAGGCTATAAAATGAAATCTCATATCACAGATGTAATTTAGTTTAAATTTATACCTTGAGCCTGCCTCAAGACGGAACTTATTTGAAAAACTACACCGGAATAGAAAATCTGCCCTCACAGGCTTGCCAGTAAACAACGGGAATGACAAGGAGAAAGTGGTGTATGTTAGGATATTGAAATTTTATACAAAATTCCATAATGTTGTTAAAGTATATTTGTTGTAAAGCTCATTCTAAAGAATGCCGTCATGTGAAAGCATGAATTGTAATAACTGTAACGTGAAAAAAGGCTCTCAACCTGTCACATCTGTTATGATCAAGAAAACAGTAGAGCAGGGAAAGTAGTAAGGGGAAAAGGAGACCACATAAAGTATAAAAGATGTTTCCTAGAATAATAAGAATGGGACAGGGGATCTGCATCTTCAAATTTATGTTGGTCAACATCACATTTACAAGCAGTTTGTGTTTTCATGCATGCGTGTAAAATGTGGACCGGTAGTGACACACTATATTTGTAGTTGACGTGTTTCCGCCTCTTTCCTAATGTTATTTTATTTCCGGACTTGGAAATAAGTAGTCTGTGACACTTTAAGGAAATGAAGCATACTTTCCCAATTGCGTCCACAATATACATTCATAAATAAAAGCTTTACCAAGTCTTACTCACCTTTCCGTGGTTTTTGTAATGGCTTAGTGGAAACAATGTACATCTAAATGGAAAATCGTGATTCCTGGAAACCACATGTTCACTCTATTTTTTTCGTGGACGTAGGGATTTAAATGTAATCTTCTTCAAGCCTACCAAATAGTATTGGGAGAACACAAANAAACCACATGTTCACTCTATTTTTTTCGTGGACGTAGGGATTTAAATGTAATCTTCTTCAAGCCTACCAAATAGTATTGGGAGAACACAAACAATTCAAAAAAAGTAAATAAGTTTACTATAAAAGTCTTTATCAGACAAGTAGTCACTTTTGAAGAAAGCTGTTTTTGTAAAATAAAAGTCAACTTAAAAATTATCCGGTAAAACATTGCATGTAGTATTCTATAAATTGGCATTTTACAAGCATATTGAGGTCGAATAATATTCCAAATTCTATGAAGTATCCAAATAGCTATTATTTCTGTCGGTTACGTAATAACTTGGAAAAAATGAATGGCAACAAGATAATGGTGGTATTTTCTCCATCTGTTTCATCCCAAAACACACATCCGTTTCCACGAAATGTAATGAGGAAACAATCACCTGCTAATAGATTTTTTTGTTAGGATGTCCTTGGTAAGAGAATGGACCGACCACACAACTTAGTTTTTTTTTTTTCAAACCATTTTCTATTAAATCAACAAGTTTACTTTCTTACACACACGTATTCCGTATATTTCTCTCTCTCACTTTTCTCTTCTCTAGAAAAGAGAAAATAACAGGACTAGAGTTTTATTCAATTTCAACTCAACTTAGTACTTGCTCCAAGAAAATTTTCTTTTTAACGGGTTTCCCTCTCAGGAACAATTGTTCATTTTTCCACAGTTCTTTAACAACACATTCTACAAACTTGACCGAAAAAAAATATTGGAGTAAATAAATGATATCAGGATAGGCAGTTCTCTTTGCACAAATAAAAATTGGTTTTCTCTGCTTGGTTGAGTTGCCTTATTATTTTAACACAAGAAAACAGGAGATGGCTTTTTTCAGGACATCAACTTGTTATTTCTTTTGATTGTTTAAGAAAAGAGAAAAGAGACAGAAAGTAGAATTTCTTGCTGACAGCCACTAGAAGAAAAAAAAAACCAAAATGAACGCGATGGTGATGATCGAGTGGTACAGAAATAGAAAATGTGTTTTCTCCCGTATATCTTGTTCTGCGTGGCCTTTGAGAATCAACGAGAGAAAAAGAGAATGTTTTGCTTTTGTCCAATTGTGTGCTACATTACTCTTCCATCATCGACATTTTGTTTTCTCCACACAAGGGTATCAATAAAGAAAGAGAATCTGAGTGAAAACTCGCAAAATAGATGGAGACTAGCTTTTTCTCCTCGTGTATTATTGTTGGGAATGCCTGTAAAAATATAGATACAAATGGACAAGGTAAAAATATGTAAAAGGGAACAAGGCTAGAGTGAAGAAATTGAATAGTTGGAAGAATAAATGGCGTTTCTTCGAGTGAGTAAACATTCCATTGGAGATAGTATCCATTTTGTATGCATTTGGACAATGTGCTTAGGGAATAAAACGAAAGAAAAAGTCGATTTATGCAATAATTTAGTTTACTTTGGCATTGTATGGATAAAATGGAAGCGGGATGAATGGATGGCTCACAAAGTGAAGTGAAAGTTGACTGTATTGAATATAAAATGGTTTCAATCTAGGAGGAATAAATAAACTTTCTTCTACATTTTTGAAAACTTTGATGTTAAAATGTCAGTTTAAATTTATATTTTTGTTGATTTTCAGGCCGTGGTTCATTGGCTATCAAAGCGCTGGAGCTGCTTCGCGAGAGCGTGTGAAGCTTGCATAGGATTTTGTCGAGTTGACAGAGATGCAGATGACCAAGATGAAGTTGAAGAAGAACATGCGTCTCCTGGATGTGGGACTCCAGCATCTATTGAAACTCCTCTTCAGTCTTCCGTTTCCAGATGTACAAGTCTTAACGTGATACGTGACCCACTGGCTCAGACTCCGACGAGACGGACTGACTCAGTTGTCTCCCCTATTCAAACTCAGAGCAGTAACCCGTCTCAACCCTTAGCTTCAGCTACTGTGGCCACTGCATCCACGTCAGGTACAGGAGCTGTAAGTAGCGGTGCTTCTGCAGGTGGCGGTTCTACCGCGGGCGGTACTGTTATTGCGACAGTTGCACCAAAAGAAGGTATGATACATTTATTTTCAAAATTTGGCAATACATACAAGATCCTGACGCGCATGATAGCTAAAGATGAAATGAATACCCCGTTTTGATTTGGGAGCGATTAATATTATTTAGCCGAAGCGGGTACTACACAGGATTAGTCTACTTTCTTGCATGCATCAGGCAACAGCATTTTACTTCAACCTTTCTCTTATGAGTTCTGAGGACTAGTAGCTCTAAGCCTCCCCTCTAGGGAAAAAAACAATAAGTGGGAAACAAATGCATGCCGACGTTTAATTTTGAATTATATCCATTCTGTTGGATGAACCCACTTTTGCTTACTCAGACCAAAGATTAAACATAGTCAAAAAAAAGTTCACCTGACAGTTGATAGGCCTCTTGAAGATTATTAGATCGCCTTCAGTCCCACAAAAAACTGCGAACCATCCTCTAGGAGGAGAAACAGTTTCTACTTGAGTGGATAATAATCGGAACATAAGGAAAAGAAAGTTTAATACATACAAATGACTTGCAAATGCAAAAGGAGGGTTTAACGAATCCAGTTTGGGAACAGAAGTATCTACAATGGAAGTTTACACCAATATACACGTGCGGTGAAAGAATCAAAGATATGTGACGAATATCATGGGATTGAGATACTATTATTAAACCATCATATTATTTCCCGGGCGGTGATACGGATTTGAGATCGTTAGGCTATGCAATGCAAACTTTCGAAAATCTCACATAACGGCTAATGTCGAGAAAGCCCAGATTGACTCATTGCCTACTCAATCAAATAGAATCCTGCATCCAATTTGCCACCTCTACAATATCTTCGAGAAGTACTCTTGTATTTTTCATAGTTGTGTTCAGTCAGTAACCTAATTCCGAACAAACTTTTGTATCTCTACTGAATTTCCTGTACGCATTCTCTCATCCTGGCTCTTCCGTTTAGTGCTTTTCGCGATAGACGATTCTATTTTGTTTTCTGTAACACACAACGAAATTTTATTGAAAAGTTAGTCATGTGTGTACCAAGAAAATCGGAATAGAGAAAGTCATTCATTTTTTATGTTACTTACTTTTCACTTCGTCTAAAGTTTCCCCTGAGAAAATCCAACGAAGAAGCGTCTTGCTCATCCGTCAAATTCCATTCCACAAAAGTTTTCCATTAACTCATTGATGAAAACTTTTCCATCCTGTAGTATAATTCGTACTGTATGCCTGTATGGCTTTCCCCAACTGCTTTCTCTTTCACCATTTTATAGATGGAAAAAATGATGAGCCACGGCTGGGATTTCAGTTCGACTATCTTATTAAAGGCGCAACGTTTACTCTCTATTGTCTAAGCGTCACATTCTTTCAGTGTTGAGTTAAACACAAAAGCTTGAAGACAGAATAACTAAGTAGAACATGGAATCCAAAACACCAGTTTCCAAACTTCACATTAGTATCTATTTAATATAGCAAAATTAGCAAATAAGGTGATTCTTAAAGTTGGTCAGATTTAAAACTGAAGTTGGTTATTTGAAGGTTTTTCAAATCTACTTGCAAATTATTGTTGCAAGTGGCGATGAGGAGAATTGTTTTAAGACCAGCTTTCTCATTTCGTTGAATGCCGCCTTTTTAAACTTTGTACCGATTACATTCAATGTTTTGAAAGTACTGAAAGATGCGCATGCGTAAGGGTTACGTACAGGACAATATACATATATATGTCTCATACATGCATGTCCTTAGTTCTTCAGGCATGAAGTCGATATTTCAAGGGTGATGCTTTGCTGGAGGCATCCTTAGATTCTATAATCCAACCGTAACGGATACATAAAGTCCGCTTTCGAACGTTTCAGAAACTCGGTGAGGAATTGGAATCCTAAAATACTTTGTTTTATATACTATTTGGAAGGGATTTCCAAAGTTTGTTCCCCGAATAAATATTGAATTGAATTGAATGTCTTTATATAAATATATAAATCTAAATATATCTATTTGGATATTGCATAATATGTATGTACATATTACTGTCGCAGTGGTGGACAGAAAACTTTCCTAGTGTTAGGTGTTTTTGGTGTCGAGGCTACGTCTTTGACATATTCTTATCATTCCATTGAAGGCATTTCGCAGAAAATGAGAAGAAAAGAAGAATCACTATCTTTGGAATTTTCCGAGAAAATCTTAAATCATACAAGATATGTTGTAATGTCGTACCTTTCTTCTTTTCATTCCCGTTCTCGACTGGATACAAAGCAAGCGAGAGGGGGGAAGGAAACGCAACTACAGGAAGCAAACTTTCCTCATTATTCGGTCCTTTGATAAGATTGAGAAAACAGGAAAAAATGACGTACATGATTTCTTAAAAAGCACCAACTATCCTCTCATTACTTATACAGAGAGGGTTGCAAACGGAAACGAATAAAAATGAAGCATCCAATGAACCTTCACATTTTAACATTGTCACGGTCCATCTCCAGTTGTGTATTTGGTCCATTGACGTGTTTGATGACCGAGTTACATTTCTCCAGCCATTAACATGACATCCGTTAGGCAACCCTTTTGCCCCCTTTTAAGCTGTTGATGAACGAATTTGGATTGAATTCATACAACGGTCTCTTCTTGGTAGCTTCATGCCAAAAAGAGAATTTCCGCAATTACCTTACGAACATGGAATAAGTGTGCATCAGAGGAATAAAAATGATCTGATATTTTTCCACTACATGGATTCTTGGCAGGAATGCATGATGAAAAGCCAATGTAGGAAAATTGTACGAGTAAAAGGAGGTCCATGACATCCTTCCTTGATTGATGCTTTCAGACTGCAAATACACTTCTCTGGAATAGAGCAAAAGGGGAAAAGTAGGAATATCCATACAGTGAAAACGTACATGGTCCACGCTCTGCTTTCTCTCCAATTCAATCCATTTTCTTTCTCAGAAGATCCCCACGGGTCATCATATTAGCCAAGCTCGATCAGAAAACGATGTTCAAGAAAAGTTTTATGCGATTGAGAAAATGTTCTTTGAAATTCTAAATATACAAAATACACTCACACTTCTTTCAAATTCTGTTAGCCTACTTTGTATAAGCTTCTTATTAAAAACGGGGACTAATATTTTCTTCTGAATAAAAACGTTTAATATTCTGGAAAAGTAACTTATTATTCATTCCTGTCTGCATCGCTGCCTCAATATTAAACAGTAAAAGTTGTAGATGGGTTTTCCCTTTTTATCTATAATCTCTTTTTTATACCAAAACGATTTTCTCTATCTCTAATGTTCTTCCAAGTCTCTCCTTGGTTGACCCTTTTCCCGGAAATGTGCTCCCAGGGAGCAGTTTATTGATATGGTGGCAGTTTATCTCATTTCATTTTCGCTATTTTAGCCATTCAGGTTTTCTGAATGAATAAAGCAGGATGGATTTATCGCATGGGTTCTAGTCATCATCATTCCCTCGTCTTCTTAAGCATAACACAACATTTGTAATATATAACAGAGTTGAATATGTTTTTCGTGTACCTGTTAGTGATGTATCAGGGTCGTTATTGGGTGTACATGACAGTTATGATGGAAGTGTGGTGAGTTTAAATACACATTCTACTTTTGGGGTTACATTAGAAAGGATCCAACAAAAAACTGTTACGTACTTATCATAAAGCATACAAAATGTTGTTTGTGTTATACCTTTATGTTATGTTGTTTTGGGCTAACTTGGTTTCCTAACGAGTTGGAATATTTCTATTTTTTCTTGTATGTGGGCCAGGCTCAAATGGAAAGTTGCCAACAAGTGAGTCAGTGTACACAATCTTAATCAGGATACCAGGAGAAACGGAGGGTAAAAATGCAAGCATCCGAATGATTCAGGAACCAGGACCACTACCACCACCGCCTCTTCCAGGTCATCATCAAAGAGCAAAAACTCTGTCTTCAAATCCAGAGTCTGTCTACTCAAGTGGTTCTTCTGCGTCTGCTGGTGGTTCTGCTGGAGCAGGAGGAAGTGGGAGTGGAGGTAGTGGTAGTGGAGGTGGGCCGGCCCGCCGACCATCATCCGCTGCTCCACCACTTCACGCTAAATTAGTTCCCAAACCGTTAACATCAAAGGGGTCAGCTGGTGCCCTCTCAGCCACCTCTGTTGCTCCAGGTCAAGTGAAACGAAAGAAAAAGAAAAACCAAGAGAAAAAACAAGAAAAGAAAGCAGCCAAAACTTTGTCTGCCATTCTCCTTGCTTTCATTGTCACCTGGACTCCATACAATATTCTCGTTCTTCTCAAAACCATCATGGTGGATGACGACGCAATTCCCGAAATCCTTTGGGATGCCGCATACTATCTCTGCTACATTAACTCCACCATTAACCCCATGTGCTATGCCCTTTGTAATGCCTCTTTCCGAAGGACGTACATCAGAATCCTTACCTGCAAATGGGAAAACACAAGGAGACAGGCGGTGCAAAGGGGCTACTACAACTGACAGGACAGGGGATAAGCATTTTTACTCATGTATTTGCTGTTGTTCGTTACTTAACCGTAGTCACATCTTGCTTTACTCTTAAAAACCTTTTTTAAATACAATTTCATGGAAATCTTAACCAGTTAAGACCTATCGATTTGTTTATTTTTGTCTACTGTAGAATATTATTTTTTTATACAGTTTGTTATAACATGACTTTCTCTTCGTACTTGTTTTACCTTAAACAAATGTGTGTATTTATGTTAAGCAAAAACATTGAAAATGCTATCCCCGAAAAACTGAAAAAAATAACTGTACTTTCCTCTCTTGCATACAAATGACCTGCAAGGATTTACTTAGGTACAATGTAGATGTGCGCAATTTCCGAGATGTTATATCCGAGCTCATGAAACGAATTCATCCATTTTTAAAGAATGCAAAAATAATCGCTTTTTAATATCATAGTTTGTAAGAATACTTACCATACAGGTTTCATATAAACTTGACTAACTATTTAACAAATAACTATTGCAGAATCAGTATTTCAAGTTTCACTCAAAGAATGTCGTTCTTATATCTCTGCGTGAAAGCAATCAACTTTGAAAACTTTTTATATCGAGAATCAATTCAAACTATAACATTTTCCATAATTCTTTGCTCCTCAAGGGAAAACAATCAGAATTCACTGAATTCTTTTACAGAGTCTTTTACAGAAATTTTACTCAAAGAATGCAACATTCACATAGAACTGGTTTTGGTTTCAGTAGGTATAGATTACCCGATAACATTAATGCAGAAATAGACTGTTAAATGTAAAAGAAAATAATTTGAAACAAGGTAAACCACAGATATTTATAAAAGCATGAGTCAATCAAACTTGTCTTGATTAAAATTTTAAATATTTACTACCAAATCCCACAATTTGATGGTAAATGCAACTTCATAAAGATACCAGATAGATAGGAAGCACAAAATCCTCCAAAACAATCTTTGTGTACTCTTGCTAAAAAATTCCCTTTGCTACTGTTTGTATACCAAACATTGACAACTGAGTAAGTAAATTAGACTTAACTGTTTACAAATTTATGTTTGGCTTTGCAAGAAAATTTGTACATAAATTCGCCAATTCATTCAGGCTCTACCTCACAACAAGGAAAAAAACTTTTGTCAGTGAGGCTGTTTTTTAATAAGGTATGTGTGTAAGAAAGTCGTATGATATTTATATCTCATAAGCCTGGGGCAAAAAGAGAATTTTTACGTACAACATAAGATTGTTTTACGAGATAATCATCAGGTTAGGCCAAAAAATGTTTACATTTTGTGGAAAACGTTCAACGCTTCACACTTGTAATCACAAATGTAGAAATGTGCGAATGAAGTTTTTTTGCACATTTCACTGGTGTCGATGTGGTTCACCAGATTTGATGACCACTCTCCATCAAATATACATTAACTTTGGGTAGACAGTTAGAAGACTAAGTAAATTAGAGAATAAAAAAATCATGTATCCGGGTAAAAAAAGCATTTACAGATTTTCTGGAGCAAAACATGGTATGTGTGAAACTGAAATATGGCTAGGATTAGGTATTCTTCAGCATCCACAGAATGTAGCGCTTTAAAAAAAAACTTATGTTAATGTATACGCTAAACTCGGTTTATTTTTAAGTTTACCAATTCATTATAGCTTTTCTAGAAGCGAAAATTTCGTCAACATTTTTTTACCAGGCTGTTTGCGAATTTGGATTGAGATTTTGGTACATAAATTGATGCTAAATGTGTAACATGTGATAATATGTGTTTCGCTATACACGCTATAGTGGAATAAGTATGGGAAGTTTATGAAGTTGCGAAATTAAAAGGATACTAACTGTAAGTAAAGAAAATGGGAGTCTATCACGCTGAATATTTAATTAATGAATGGATTCATTCATTTGAGCGGTGGAATGTATGGATATGATTTTGTATGCTGTGTGTTTTGTAAAAATCAATTTCAACTAATTTTGTTGTCAGCTCGGATTGTTATAAACTTTTTAAATACATATATAATTATAAACTTTGCTTTAAGATTGTTTTATAGATCGTCGTATCATGTACCTTGATTTTGTAATCGCTAACATAAGTATGAGTTTGAATGCGAAAAAATAAAAATCTCATCGAGTGCTACAATTTCAATCTTTTTAGAATCTTTATAAAAGGAAACTTGCGAAAGAGCTAATGTTGCGTGTCTTGATTAATTGTCAGTTTTGTGAGCAACAAGCCAAATAATACAATGATAATAAAGTCTGTATATGAGATCTGCTGTTGTCGAGAAAGTCTGCATTTTGCTTTCGTTTTTTTTTCTTACAAAATGTACTACACATACACATTGCCATGTCATATGTTACTTTCTCATAAAAACCATTTCAAAAGGCTATTACATGAAATTAAATGATGCGTATATGGTACGTGAACCTTAACTGTAATCTAAGAAACTGCTGGAATGCAAATTAAATTGGAACTTCTATACAGAAAAACTGCCGCGGGTTTTAATTGTCCTCTCAATGGGAAAGAATATGTTCTTCTGCTGGTCTTAATGGTTCCCAAAGGTGTAGATGAAATCGATACAATTTTCACTTCTTCCTGCGAGCTGTGCGGAAAACCAAGAAGTTCCGCATAATACAAAAATCTTATACTAATTAACACCATTTACATCGATACACAGCTCAGTTGGTCATATCATATTTTCTTATTTCCAATTGGTAAGACCATCAGAGGAAATCGGAAACAAGGAGGGTGAGGTAAATTGCCTGAAAGCGTTTTACATTAGTGGCAGTGTTGAGTGAAATTACAAGTTGTGCACACACAGCTCCTTTTCTATTTTTTTCACTAGTTTTCTCCGTATAACATGAAAGATCATGAAAAGCATAAAACATAAATGATGAGAGATCCTTAGAGAACTGGTAGCTTCCGCAGAAACGGTGAAAGTGCAGCTTTCATGATGCCACAACATAATCATGGTATACATGTTCGTTCACAACTTTCCCTTGCAAACTTGCCAAAGTCGCTTGCCTCCATTATACTTTCTCTCTGTGGAGTAACCAAAAATATCAACGAGATTGCTATCTCTGGCTGGCTCGCTTCCTCACTACTTTTGCTACTCGTCGTGTAGAAAGTATTTATGCTTCCGTTTCTACTCCTGGCCCGAGATGGTTCCCTCCTTTACTTTTACGAAAGCAATCATACACGTAATCAAGCAGGGAAACAGAGATGCAACTTGATATCGATTTGTATGTACGTTAAAATAGGGTTTATACGAGTTATGATATACTGTATACAGGCCGACGTATTTTCTCTTCTTTCCTTTTTCTCATACTCAAACTGTCATTTATGATACCTCCGTGCTTTTCGCTTCTTTTTTTCCCAACCACACTTTAACAACATTATCGTCTCGCTTCCTTTCGTTTTCCTGTCTTTTCCAAAAATAGGCAGGCCTCAAGTAGTTTATAAAATCGTACCTATCGACAAAGCAGGTTATTAAAAACATACACGAAAACAACCTCAACCCAATTGATGCTTCACAAGATCTAAACAATTTCATACGAGAACAAAGCTAAAATGATTTCTCTTACACCATCAGAAGAACTGTGGAATATATGTACAACGTAATACATCTTACTTATAAAGCATTTTTCTACTACGTACCTATAATTACCATGAAACGTATTGTCTACTTGTTACAAGAATGTATGGGGATCAGTTACAATCAATGACGATTGCCAATATCTTCATCTCCATATTTAAAATATTAAAACTGATAAAATCATGTGCTTTCCCATAAATTTCATTAGAATATCCGTTTTTGTTTTTTCGTTAAAACTTATGCATTAAAAAATAAAGCAGGGAGTTATTTACTGTAACATATTGGTTATTACACTATCTTTGCTATAAACAGTATAAACTATAGAAAACATGCATAAGTTTACATGATAATGATGAGTCATCTATGAGCTTTTCTATAACTCTTCGTTAGTTAAAAATTATATTGTTAGCATTTCTATTGTTTTGTTGATACTGGTTCATAATGGAACATTTCGCTAGAGCTTCAATATGGCAGAGCTTATATGTTAGAAATGATAATCCGAGAGCGCACGCAATTGGTTCCAGATTGAAAAAGAATGTAATACCGGCCACCGGGAGGATAACGCAAAGCAGTTACAACACATTGCATTCAATTTAACTCCACTCCTATTCAATTTCATTTTGTATAGAATACAAAAAAATATCATTCAACTACGTGAACGTGAGCAAGTGCAAATCGATGAATTCATTTATGTTGAGTTTATTTGTAGTTTTATAATCCAAATAGAAATAGTTATTTAGAGGGAAGAAAGCACTTGAAGATTTCGAAGCTGAGAGCACATGCGTGAGAGTGAAAATACAACTAAAAGCAAATCGACCTTTTATTCCTTTTAAAATTCTTCTATTTACAGATTTTCTCTTCTCGTAATGTGAACATTTTTCTTTTCTTACATACAAAATACTGCTTTGAATAGCTGGAGATTCCATTTTCCTGCTTAATATGCAACATGTCGTCTGATTCTGAACTTTTTTATTTGCATTATGTCATTCCATCTGCATCAGCCGCTTTTCTTCAGTAATCTTTCGAAAACATAACATAAGTTTTGCTATAATATCTCTCGGTTCTTTAATTCCACACATAATCAATATGACAGCTACATAAGCTCTTGCTCATAAAAAGTCTCTGGCATTTTAAGCCCTATCACATTTCCGCTGTAACTGTCACATATTGCAATACAAGTTAGAGATTCTACATAAATATCCAAACAGCACAGTTTTTATATTGAAACACAAATTAAAACAGATCCCCTATAAAAACAGCGAGATGGCCTACAATACACACATAAACACACATTTCCCAAGTCTATTACACGAGCAAAAATTATCTCGCGAGGAACAGCGTTCTATCAACTTTTGTCTCTACACACAGCCTTTGAAAAAAGGAACTCGCTAACTGAACTGGAAAGATAGCGAATGCTAACTACAAAAAAAAGCAACAGTATGCCACAAACGACCATGCTCGTAGTGAAAGAACTAAAAACAAAAAATATTTTTTCAACTCGACACAAAGTCTTGTTTATAAAACTAACACAGAAGCGGTTTAGTGACAGTTGGTTTCTACTCATAACATGCTCTCAGCTACAAAAAACTATATAAAAAGCGACAAAACATACAAGCAACGGAGCACAGCTTGAGATTAAACAGTAGAATATCGTTTCATTCTAAAGTAGCACAGGTTGACCTGACACTTTCATTTTTATTACGAAGCTGAACTTTGTTCAGCTAGTAATGAGATCGCTGGCTGCGTCTGTCCGTCCGTCTGTCCGTCTGTCCGTC
>JAAXOA010001344.1:0-16365 GCA_036561885.1 Salina celebensis
CGATGCGATTCCTTATTTGACGTCGCTCCTGGGAATATACAATGAAGTCGATGATTCCAAGGAATAATAGTATCCCAACGAAGATAAAACAGAGATTTAAACAATCATCGTAAGGAGGTGCATTCTTGGGATATTTCGAGAATTTATCAATCAATAGAGTCACTATTAATGCTGCACCCGAAAGAATGTGACACACGATCATTATTTCCTTCTAGAATTCAAAAATAACTTTTTAAAAACTTCTTACATAAGTTTAAAATACATTGTATAAAATATTTTGGGCTCTTACACAGGAACAAATTGATCGTCGATTTGCAGGAATGCAACATTTTTTCGCTATGAGAAAGAAACAATTGAGTACTATGAAGTACACCATGTAGAGAAAGGTGCAAAGGATCAAAAGTTTGGGATGTCTTTTAACTTCCCAGATTTCTTTGCCAATATCTCTTATAGCGTCGTAGATTCCGAAGAACGGAAATCGCGGATCTGTCCAAGTTTCAGACTTGTGTATAACAGGCGAGAAGCATTCAGAGTAGGACATGTAGCCGAAGAGTATGAGGGCAACAACCTGTAAAATAGCAAGTCAACAGCTTAGCATTCTGCTCAAATAGCATGAAATTCTTGGAACTTACAATACTTATCCAGAAAACCCAGTTGAATGGGCATAATGCACAATAGTTGGGCTCTGGTGGATCGGAAGCGTCTTCTATCGGTGCGAGGCACTGAGTGGGTGGACATGTATAGTTGTTTGTGACACACATTCCATAACTGTACAGGTCATACTTATGAGGAGCTCCCAGGGAGAATGCTTTGTCTGGATCAATCGTAAACTGAGTTATTTCCATGCACTGCATATTCATATAATGACCAGGCCCACACGGATGAAACTTTTTACAGTGGGTTGCACGGAACTCAGGAACCCAGTCATGGGAGTGTAAAAGCTCCAGGTCGCAAGTTGTTGCTGTATGAATCCCCAACATGCATTAATGCGTTTGGAGAGCCAAAAGGGTTATAAGAGCCTCCAGGTGAGCCGTAATTTCCCTGGGTATATTGAATACCATTATGTCCTTGGATGTATCCCCTTGGACTAGAATTTGACTGATAGTTTCCAGGATTGTACATGTTTCTTGAGGAAGATGGTAGTCCGCTTCCGTAAGGTCCAGTCCCTTGATCAGTAGCAGAGATTGGGCCTGAAGCATACGGATTATTTCTTGGGCCATAGTTATCGTCTTGCCGTGTATACTGACCGCTTGTTGGGATTACTCGTGGATTTGTCTGCACAGATGCATCTTGATGAGTACCCATATTGAACGTTGATGGGTGCGTCGATGTACCTTCGGGTTGACCTCTCTGTGATGTTAGTCCGTTACGACTACTTATACCGGCATTTGCACTATTATTCCAAGATGTGGGGTCGTCCGGATGTTGTCTATTGGCTTGATTGTAATCGCGACGAGAGCTATCGTTTGGATATTCACTTCTATTTTCATTTGAAAATCCTCGCCCAGGTTCAGCTCGATTTGTTGCTCTGTTTGCGGAGGTAGCCAGAGGATATTGTTTAGATGAGGAAGGTAGTGTAACCATGACTGCCTGAGCCTGGCCTGGAACCGGGGGGACCATCGTAAGTTTGTACCCCGCCTGGTCTTGACCCGGAAGGACCATCGTAATTTTGTACCCCGCCTGGTCTGGAACCGGAAGGACCATCGTAAGTTTGTACCCCTCCTGATCTGGAACCGGTAGGATCATCGTAAGTTTGTACCCCACCTGATCTGGAGCTGGAAGGACCATCGTAAGTTTGTGCACCGCTTGGTCTGGACCCGTAAGGACCATCGTAAGTTTGTACCCCACCTGATCTGGAGCCGGATGGACCATCATAAGTTTGTACGCCACCTGATCTGGAACCGGATGGACCATCGTAAGTTTGTACCCCGCCCGGTCTGGAACCGGAAGGACCATTATAAGTTTGTACCCCGCCTGATCTGGAACCGGATGGACCATCGTAAGTTTGTACCCCGCCAGGTCTGGAACCGGAAGGACCATTGTAAGTTTGTACCCCGTCTGATCTGGAGCTGGAAGGACCATCGTAAGTTTGTACGCCACCTGATCTGGAACCGGAGGGTCCATCGTAAGTTTGTACGCCACCTGATCTGGAACTGGATGGACCATCGTAAGTTTGTAACCCACCAGGTCTAGAGGGGTCTCTTCCTTCGTTATACACATTCCTGGAATATGAGCTTGTGTCAGCGGAACCAGGCGGGGCATTTTGAGAGCTGTATCGTTTGTGTGGCCCGAAATTCTTATCAGCAGGGTTTATTCCATGATCACTGTAACCACTTTGATATAAGGCTGATGGAGATAAAATCGGTTGGATCGATCCACCCTGATTATAATCACTAGGGTCGCTCCAGGTATCGTCATCGTCCGTTTGCGTGCTAGCGTCCTTTTTACCATAGGCACTGCTTTGATCGGGAGGCGCTTTGTAACCGCTTTGGTTCATAGTACTATATGGACTTCCTTGAGCATTAGGACCCCTATTTTCTGAATACCCATAGTACGGATCCTCTCCAATGGCTCTGAGGTTTACATCTCCGAAACTGATGTGTCTATGTCCCTTCGCAGCCTCAGAAGGTCCAGACGGGTACCTTTTACCGTAGTGTGGATCATCTGCATCAGACGACGAGCTCCCAGGTCCAGAGTAACCCCTTCCAGAAAAGTTTCCGTCTTGTCCACGCGGTCCATAATTGTCTTCGCTCCCAGAATAGAGTGGCGATAGTGCATTCCTATTGTCCCACAGATCACTGGAAACGTTCTCGGGCGTACTGTAGTAAGCAGTCCCAGTTGGGCCAGTGCCTTCTGTATTACGTCGGTAGTCGATAGACCCAAATCCAGAATTATTACCGCTCCCTGGACCGTTTCCCTTAGACCAAGAGTTCACAGTAGCTTCCTGAGCACTTCCTGATCTTGGCTGGTCGTTCTTAGAGTAATGAGTCTTAGTTGGCCCAGTGCCCTCTGTATTATTACTTCGAGTCACTACTCCAGTATTTTGCAAGGGATTGTTACTGCTTCCTGTACCTCTTTCCTGTTGAGACGACGTTGGAAATCCATCCCATGAACGAGCACGTTGTCGATCTTCTCCTTGATTTCTTAATTCGTTGAGAGCATCCGTAGAGGACCCTGTGCGGTGCCACCACCACAACTTATTATGAGTTTTTTTTCTTTTCCTATCCGGTTCAGAATAGCGGTGGTGGTGACTATGCCTGCCATGTGGGTCAGCGTATGGAGAAAGATCATCTTCTGCAGGACTATTGAAATGGCGGGGGTGGTCTGCTCCAAATGTCCAAGTATCACTATCACCGGGAGGTGCTCCATGATAACTATGACGAGACATGATACAATTCCTTTGTGGACCACCGCACAAACTAAACGAAGTATGCTTGTTTGGTTATGGAAAACACACGATGTTTTTAAAAGTTACAAACCTTGGGTTTCTACTGAAACCAGGTTCACCCAGTTACTATATTTTTGTTTGTCCCCTGCTACAGAGAACGATGATGAAAGATTTGTCCGATTTTTCAATTCCATTTATTTGCATTTGTGTATTTGCACTTCGCAACATTTTTGCAACTTGTTTGACTTGCTTTACACCAGTCTAGGTCTAGTCTTTACTTCTCGACTCCTTCTTACAGTGGCCTCCAGCCCAGCTTAAAAATGGTTTATGAATATTATCGCACTCTAGGGCTCCCTAAGGATGTCACTGATGATGACATCAAGAAGGCGTAAGTGCTACACCCACGCAGTTGCCAATACTTGAACATTTCGTTGATTTTCTTTGTTTTATCCTTGTTTCGACAATT
Source organism: Salina celebensis (assembly GCA_036561885.1). Lineage (NCBI taxonomy): Eukaryota > Metazoa > Arthropoda > Collembola > Entomobryomorpha > Paronellidae > Salina > Salina celebensis. The sequence continues at coordinate 3,855 of JAAXOA010001344.1, forward strand.
TTAGGTATAAACACTTGGCTTTGTTTTACAACCCGAAGAGATACTCCCGTCGCCCCAAGACCCCTGAAGATCCTCTCATGTCAAAGAAAGAAAAAGCGATGAAAGAATACGCAGAGGAATTGCACAGGAGTACAATGTACATGTCAATCAGCGAGGCATTCGATGTCCTCAGTGATCCCCAGAAACGGGCTATTTATGATCAATTTGGTGAGAAAGCTTTGAAGGAAGGCCTTATTGGAGATGAAGGGTTCATTCCTCCATACGTGTATCATGGTGACCCAGATACAACATTCAGGTAGATTCCCAATCACCACCAACATACTACAGCTTTTGACTGTCAAAAGTGTTGCATTAAGTTGTTGTTTTTTTTTAATCCAGGGAATTCTTTGGAACGGACAACCCCTTCACGGAATTGATTCTCGCAGCATGCGCTCCAGTTGATTCATTCGTCAGCAAAGAGGCACAGGGTTACCGACCCAAAGGTTCGCCAGTCTTTCAAGACCTTCCGATTACTTTGGAACAAGCTTATACTGGTGCTATCAGAAAGGTAATGCTTGCAAAGAAGTTCTTGTGTGCGGATCAGATTACTCAAGAGACTCGGGATCACGCGCTTACTATTGAAGTTCCTCCTGGAGCTGATGAAGGAATGGAATTCAATTTCCCTTCTGAAGGGGACCAGATACCGAACACACAGCCAGGTAGAGTTTTTTACTTAGAAATGTGCTGAAACCTCAATATGAGTATTTAATCAGTGTTTGCGCCTGTCCAATCCAGCGGATATCATCTTCAGACTTAAGCTGCAAGACCACCCCGTTTACAAACGAGAAAAAGACAATTTGATATTGACTGTAAGCGTCAACTTGTATGAAGCTCTTTGTGGAGTGATCATTCCTGTAAATACACTAGATGGGCGGAGCTTCCGTGTTTTCAATGTCCACTTGATTCAACCTGGCTTTGAGAAAATTATTGCTGGAGAAGGGATGCCCATCCTTGGCGATCCAAGTAATTAATTTGTGGTATTCTTTATGAATGATGGTTTTCCTAATGACTTTGGGTTTTATATGATTAGATCGGAAAAAGGGAGACCTCATAATTCGCTTCAAAGTCCGCTACCCTAACAAACTCAACCAGGCTCAGAAACAACAGTTGAAAATCGCATTGGATCCACAATTCCAAAGTGGGGGTTCTTGTTATGACCGCAGACCACCAGCTACCTTGGTCGTTCCTAAACGCTGCATTTGCCCTGATGACGAGGATGGAATCATTCCTCAAAACTGAAATGTAATATGCAACTCAATATCAGAAGCAAAGAAATCAAATCCAGCTATTTGCTAATTATCGAAAAATGCAGTGATTCTATTCTTCATCTTTGCTGATTACGTCGATACTTCATCTTTCTCAAAACTAGTATTCACTAGTAATAAAAACAATCTTTTACCACACTATTTAATTTGTACTCATGAAACAAGTTGGTTGTAAACTTTCAACTTTGAAAAATAAATTGATAGAAAAAAAAATGATTACGAAATCTCTACGTGTTGTACAAAGTTGCAAAAGTTATGTAAAATATTTACTAAGATCATCATTTATCATACACGGACGGATTGTCTTGTCTTGCTTTCTACTAGCTACGTATGAACTATTTTGCAAGGAAACGCGTAGTAGGGGCAAGTGACAGACAAGTGATATGCCATCATCAGATTAAACCCATTCATTCTAATTAAGCTTCTTATTCCAACCAATTGACGCAAATTAGTAGGGCTTGTCTGTTTTCATTCTTCCATCATACAAAACATGAACAGATCCATTTTTGCACTGTGAATGTTGTCAATTGTCATTCTAAACAACAAGTCGACTCCTGGAACAATCTTTTTTTTTATAGATTTAGTTTCCATTTTCTGTTTCTATCAAAATGCTAGGATTTAACTCAACCCTGAGTTTTTTCATGTCCCTAGGAATCTTTAGTTCAGATTCCCCCAAAATAATTGGCCAAACTGAATTTGGTCAGATTGAAGGTACCTCATCCACAGGACGGGATGACAGAACAATTTACGAATTTCGTGGAATCCCTTATGCAGTACCTCCAGTAGCTGATTTAAGATTCAAAGTGAGTCTTTCAAAATACACAAAGGAGGTTATTACCTAAAGAGAGTCAATTTGAGTCACTCAAATATTTCCGTCTTTTTATAGGCACCACTCCCCTGGAACACGTCTTGGGATGGAGTACGGGATGCTACCAACTATGGCTCAAAATGTAAGCAATTTCATCTCATTGCCAAGTTTGTTTCAGGAGACGAGGACTGTCTTTTCTTGAATGTGTACACGCATCGGTATCGTCGTTACGAAAACGAAACTGAGGTTGTCTCAGAGGAGAAAGCCTCCTGGGAGGAAACGTTGTCTCCAGTTATTGTATACTTCCATGGAGGCTTGTTTATGCACGGAAGTGGAGAGTGGTACAAACCGAAGTACATGCTGGACTCTGATGTTGTTCTTGTCACAGTCAATTATCGACTAGGTGAACCAATTCAGATTGATTTACACTGATGAATTTTTAATGAACTACAAAAATGTAAGTTTTTATAAAAAAAATGTCATCTTGTATTTTTGTCCTTCAGGAATCTTTGGTAAGGGAATTTGGCAGAAAACAAAATCAACTTCGATAAAATTATTCTTGACGGAAATTGAAGATGAAAGTTGCGTATTTGAAAAGGCTTCCTAAATCTTGGAGCTGAAGAAATATTGGGAAATGCTGGGTTGAAGGATCAAGTTTTGGCTTTGAAGTGGATTCAACGAAACATCAAAAACTTTGGAGGCGATCCGCACAGGGTTACCATTATGGGAGAGTACGTATCAAACAAATGCGCCTATATTTATGCGTAATGATGTTTGTTAACGCTCGTTGTTGCCTCTTATGGTTTCCAGATCTGCAGGAGCGGCTTGTGTTCACTACCACATACTTTCTCCTATGTCGAGAAGGTGAAAATTACACTGTGTTTTTGTTTATATAATGCAACTCCTCTTCTAAAGTAATGCTTTTTGGCTTAAATTTGCATTTAGGCTTATTTCACCGTGCCATAAGTCAAAGTGGAAATACCTTTGTTTCGTGGGCGAGTCAGGATAAGCCGCAGGAGCAAGCCCTCCAGTTTGCAAACGAAATGAGTTGCATGAAAGTCAGCATGATGAAAATTGCGAAATGCTTACGCAACCTGGATTCAGATAAAATAGCCAAAAGTCAACGAGCAGCATCGGTAAATACACAACCCACATTAAATGCAACGTTTTATGTAATCTTCCACAGATTATAAGTGCTGGTTTGAATTCTATTTCCCATGAAAAGGACATTTTGCATCATAGATTTGCACGGTATGCGCCCACGATTGAAGTTCCAAGTGAATCAGCGTTCCTCTCAGATTACCCAGAGAATATAATCAAAAGTGGAAACATTACGAGAGTTCCATGGCTTATGGGCGTTAACTCAGAAGAAGGACTTATTTATCCAGCCCGTGAGATAATTACACTTTGCACAAAGGTCATTCTTTGTTTACTTGTGTAAAGATTTTGTTTTGTTTTATAACAGCGATCTTACGCAATGAAACGATCCGGTTGGAATTTAACAAGAACTGGACTACATGGACTCCTATCCTGTTTAGGTTTTCAGACGAGCCAAATAAAACTGAAATTGCGGAGGAAATCAGGACCTACTACTTGGGAAATGCGAGCACTGAAATAAACATGACAGTTTTACAAAATCTTACGACATTTTTATCAGATAGATCCTTTTTTGAGGGTCTTCATAACAGTATTGAGCTGCATCGTGGCCAACTGCCAATGTATCCTTATGTTTACGGGTATGAAGGGAGATTTAGTTTTGCGAAACTTTTGTTTGGAATGACTTTTTCACTTCCGATAGCAGCAGACGTGGTTGTTAGCCGAAGCTGGAAGTGGTTTTTGACGAATGTACTTCGAGTTCCAGAGACATCTTATGGAGTTGCACATGGAGGTATCCTACAAGCAAATTGTAGTATGCACAGAGAGCTGTTTATAAGTTTGTTACAATTTTACAAGCTCTTGAAACTTTCTTTCAGATGAGTTGCCCTTACTTTTCAACTTGCCTTGGCAAAATGAACTGACTGAAAAAGGGAAAACGTTCGGAGATTACGAAATGTCAAAGATACTTGTCAAATCATGGACATCATTTGCAAGAGATGGGTATGAATTCAATGAAATAATGATGATTTTAATAAGAAAGCGTAATATTCACGGGAAATGAATTTAATACAGAATACCATCGCCAGTAAATAATGTCTCGTGGCCGGTGATTGGTGCATCCAATGATCAAACATTATGTGATAACACGATGGGAGAAATTGGTCCCATAAAATTCATGAAAATCAACAAAACTACGGAAGTTATCGATGAACCGTTTCACCCCAGGATTCAGTTCTGGAGAAGGTTGAATTTACGTCCATTCCAGTCAAATCCCAGGCTTTCATCGGTTGAAGGGGAAAGAAAGCAAAATTGTCTTCCGCCTCCTCCAGTATGAAACTAAGTCAATGTTGTAAACGTGCGTCTGTGAAAAGCACCGTCACTTAATAAGCCGTTGGCAACAATGATAAAGAAACATTTTCCAAAAGGAAATGGCTTTAGTGAGACTGGAGATTCGTTTGAATGATTCCTTTTTGAATCTTAAACCAGTGTAGCAATTAAGTATTAACCTAATGTTTGACTGGCCGAATGTAAAACCTGGCGTCTATAATAAAAGGTAGTCTATAACATAATCTCCTATATTTGCCTGACTGTAAAATTTACCCAATATTATCAACATCAAGAACGTGTAAAAATGATGTCCAACAAAACAGCTCCTCCTACTCTTCGTTGCATTCTTTTTATCAAAGATATACAGAGCCCGAGAAAAAGATGTCACTTAAGGAAGTTATGCACTCGTTTCACTCGAATGGTTTGAATGGGATGTAAAAACGAAAACGTGGTGTCGAGGAAGACGAATTGAGAAAACTTCAGCATTGGATACTTTTGTGTGCAGTGTGATATCTTTGTATGGTACGTAAACACTCGAGTCAAAACAAAGCAGTCTTACTCCGTGTATAGAACATAACAACACAACCCGTTTATTTCTGCCCCTGTACGTAATAAAATCTTACAAAATGTTTTAGGGCCCGTTCATAAATAACAACGAAATTACCGACGAATAGTTTCAAATAGTTTTTATATATAAAACTGTGTATGTTTCATATCTAAATAGCCATATTTTGTTATTTTATCAACTTAAGCCGCTTGTAACCTTCGCAAGTGTTCATACTTAATGAAAGATCCCTGACAGAGCAGTAAAAATAAGTTCAGTCAAACAAACCCACAAAAGTTATAGAGCCACACGAAAAAATACTCCTTTGCAGGCATAGGCAGTCACGTTCATGCATTGCGTTTTCGGATGGTTTCTCGCTTTTCACTTTTAGTTGGGAAGAATAATGCACAACAAAATCCTCGCGAGAGAACGAATCAGGCGATGTTCACACAACATGTTTGTAATGGACGAGAATGCACCACGTCGTAGAAAGGGGAGAATTTGAGAAACTACTGCGAATGCACCCATCGAGAAGCTCAATATCGCAGCAGAATTAAACCTTGTAGCTTTTGGTTCCAGGGCGTTTGTACAAAAGGCTAATGTCCTGTACAAATTATTCATTCTGTCTTGTGGTTCGTCAAGTTGAATATGAACCTACCAACCACAAATAATAGGTTTTGCAGGTTGTATTTAGAAAGATTTATTTATAATATGGATCGATCAAGATGCATTGAATTAGAAGTTTTTAATTAAAACATAAATTAACAAGCTAGAACAGACGGGAATAGTACGTTCGATTAAGCAATTCCAATTATGCCAAATGTTAAATGACAATTCAAATGGAAATATTTACTATTTTTTGCATTTTCATTCGTATATTTCTTTAAATTAGTCATTTTCGAATCAACTATTAAATTAGACAAAAATAGATAATCACACGTTTTTGAGCAAAGCTTACACTTGAACAGGAATACTGGGTATTTGTAAACGCTGGAACACGGTAATGCCTATAGCGTACACTTTGGATCAGATGTGCACCATAACAACGAAGCAATACTCTGCGCTTAAGTCCACTTCGTGTTCTTATCAAACTTATTATGCTCCTACTGTGTCTCATGTATCAAAATGGGGATCGTCCATGTTTAAAATATAAAGCAATCAAATTATGGTATAGTCTGCCAACGAATGTTAGAAACAGAAGCGAATGTCCATGCAAAAATACACAACTAACTGTATATCGCTACTACTAACGCACCCAATTGATCATTGTTTGTATTAAATGACTACTTAGACGGTATAGAGCCAATAATTACTTCAAATACCTAATTAATATGTTTTTAATACTTATATTTTGACTTCATTATTGATTAATTGTAAAACGCTTAATCAATCTATTTGTAAATTGAAACTGTGACTCTGTTCTTGGCACAACTTGCAGCAACTATGTGGAAGCCAATTAAAGGCAATAAAGGATTATAATTATTATTCTAGCGTTTATTAATACGGAGTATATGTATTTTTCTATGCGGATTGTACTTTGATCGCTACTACTAGCACTAGCACTACAGCCGCCTGTGCAGTAGGTAGGGAGATTTCACAGGACCAAATCTGCCGGACACCCTTTCTTTTACTGTAGCCACTAATCTGCTCCATCGCATCAGTACATTTTTCTGTTCGCGTTTGCGACTGAGCTCGTACCAACAATTGTTAGTTTTCGGTCTGTTTTAAAATCTTCAAAATAAATTTTAAATCAGTTGATTCCACAGTTAACTTTATAACTATTTGTGACAATTTCGGCTTTAGTTTAAACTACTTAAGGACAGTATCGCTTCTCAGGGAGTCGCCAGTTGATTTTATCGTGGGTCGTCTTCAATGAAAAGGGCTGTCACCCTGTGTAAACTCTAGAACATCAATATCAATGTAAGTGTGGTTTCGAGTTTTGAAGAGGAAAACAAGCAGTGACCAAGTAATCAATTCTGAATTTAATCACATTCCTTATTGCAGTGATAGCCTACGTGATGGGGCGAAGACGAGGAAAGGCGTACTGGAACAAAGCGGGAGGTGGAAGTGGAGCACGACCAACCCATGCAGTTGCGAAACCCGTCCAACTCCAACGTGAGCCTGAAACCCAGACGCCAGCAGCTGAGGAGCAGCCAGTTGTGAGCACACGAAGAAGTCTTCGTCAGCAAGCCAGACAAGCAGCAAAGGTCAGTTTTGCCGAGGACGACTTTGTTGACATTGACGATATTGAAGATGAAGACGAAGAGGAGTATGTGGCCCCAACACAACCAAGGAAGAAGAGATTCTTGAAAGACCCAAGCTCTGCCAGTAAAGGGCAAGTGCCTCAGAAAAAACCCGAGGCTATTGTAGAAGACACTCCAGCGGCAGTTTTAAGCAGATTGATTGGCAACAGCAAACGTGAATACCAACAGCAGCGAGGTCACTCTGCAAAGCCGGCGCACCAAGAAAAGTCCAAAGTAAGATATGTTCCACACTACTCGTCGAAAAATGGACGGGCCGAGAACTTCATTAATTCTCTACAGCACATTGCGCCAAAGCCATTTCCTCTTCAAGTTCCGTCTCCAATGCAGCAGCAGTATCAAGTCGAGGAAACACACATGCAACATTTACCGTTAAAAGTTGAAGTTCAAGAGCAAGTAGGTACTGTGTCACTGGATGGACCGAAGAGGAGAGGAAGAAAGAGGAAATCTGATATGCCAATGAATTTGTCAATGAGAAGAGCACGTCAAGGTCTCCTGGGAGCCCCTTTGAATTTGCTTCGCGTTGAACCTGCTCCAGAGCAAAGCCGTCAAGATCCTGAATGGAATCCTCAGAGTTCTGGTGAGACTCAGAAGAAACGTGGACGCCAAAGTGCTGCAACGGCTAATGTGAAAAATCGGTTTCCATTTTGCACGCTTTGCTTGTCCAAGAATTCGCCAAGTGATTATGTCATCAATCACATGTCTTGTCCTCCTGAGTATCAAAGAATGAAGCGTCTCTTCTCGTACATTTACAAGGATCTTAAGTTTCCTTTCATGCCTTTCGACCTGGAACGAGAGAACGTGTTTGATTATTGTGACCTACCTCTTTGTGATAATTGTCTTCAATTGTACCGTGAGATTTATGATGCTTATTCCCAAATTGAGACGGCTCGGGATCAACTCAAATCTAAGATTGAGCGAATGGTCTATCAGATTCAATTGTCAGAGCAAAATTCTGCTGTCAGCCAACAGCTCAGTTCTATTAAAAATTCGCCGGATGCTTTGATGAACAAATACTGCAACTTTCGTAGGCGGTTTGCAACATACAAACGTAAGCGTAAACTGTAAACATTGCATCGAAAGACTAAACTTTTATCAACATAAAACTTACCATTGATTATTATTTGATTTTCTATTTTAGCGGGCGAGCATCGAGGTGATGATCAACAAAGTGCTGCTGTCGTCCCTGGATCAATTGCTCGGATTCGGGTTATGAACTGTGCTCCAAGGAGAACTACTGGAGTTCAAACATTTTTAACCCAAGGGGATTTCCCTACAAAAGGTATCCCAGTCTTTACCGAGCCAGTTCGACCTCCTCCACCTACACCAACCGCTATTGCTGAATCTAGTACCGCTTCAAGTAGTTCTAGTTCAATTGCTTCATCTCCAACTGTTGTAACTCTTAGTTCCTCAACTACTTCTACATCTGCTAGTGACAAAAATCCTGTACCTTCATCTAAAGGTACTAGTAGTACTAGTAACAATACTACACCTGTAGTGGTCAAACAGGAAATTATCGAGAAACAGAAGTCAACAAGTGCACCTAAATCTTCTGTCTCTGTAGCTCCTGGAAATGTATCTAAGAATCCAACTACATCGGCACAACCCAATGCCAAGCCGGTGCTAAAAACTGTAGTTCCATTAAAAACAGTTCCTACAAAACCTTCAAATCAACCAGCATCAAAGCCTTCAACTAACCCTGCTCCTGTGAAACCTCAAGTTTCAGCGAATATTGTCAAGCCGGTGACACCTGTTAAAACTGGCCCAAAACCCAACATCATTGGACACACCGCCAAGCTATTGGCGATTGCTACGCCGACCCATAAGTCCGCTGCTCTCGGAAAGGTTGTACCAAACGGAGCTGCTGGAACACAATCCGGTGGCTCAGCCAGTTCCAAGCCTCTTGCTGCAGTTAAAAGTGAACCTTCTGAAACTCGTATACCTGCAACTGAAGACACAGACCCATTTTTGAGCGGCGACTCATCATCTGGAGACGCTGGAAATTCGGACTCAGGACGAGGTAGCACAGAAGAAGGGAAAAAGTCGAAGGGTGAATCTAATGTATTCCACAAGCATAAGAAGTTGCGAATTATACCAGTTCAATTCTACTCTGATCTACCTAAGAAAACTTCCGACAAACCTGCGCTTGTCGAAACTGACAAAAGTGGTAGTGAGGGGTCAGAGAAGACAAACGAAGTGGAAGAAAAAAACACCGAAACCGGCAAAGCCGAAGGCAAGGAATCTACAATTGTGGAAGACGTTTCCAAAGAAAAGACAGTGTCAAATGTAGTGACCAAGGATATTGGCCAAGAAAAGTCAGACACAGTCAAAGAGAAACTGTCAGGCTCAAGTGATAAGAATGCTTCAACTGAGGATGCTGTCCAGGACAATCCTGATAAAGACAAGTTACCACCGTCGAGTGGTAAAGATGATTTGAGTAAAGATGTTGTCATTGATAAGGAAAAGTCCGAGAAAAACAAGATACCACAGTCGACTACTAAAACAGATTCCAGTTCCACCAAGGATGTTGTCAAGGATAAGTCCGAGAAAGACAAAATACCACAGTCGAGTACTAAAGCAGATTCCATTTCCTCCAAGGAAGTTGTCAAGGATGAGTCCGAGAAAGAAAAGATACCACAGTCGAAGACGAAAACTGATTCCAGTATCACCAAGGATGCCAAGGATCTCGAGTGTAAAGAAATAGACAAGGGCAAACGGCTTGAATCAGAGTCTGATAAAACAGCTAAAACTTCAAAGGACAAGTAAACATTTACGTTAATGTTAGCGAGTATTTCTTAGTTTTATTACAATGTAGCATGGATCATGGTTGACGGTTTCATTCCATTCACTCATGTGTGTCTTCAGTTCACTAATTGATATTGTGTCTATTTGCTGTCAATTCTTTTTCTTATTGTCTAATCAATGACGTATGTACTTCACATACGTCAGAGGTTTTTAAAAAAGTCCTTCTACTTCTGAACTAACTTGTCCTGTGCGTATTTACAGAAATTCATGTATGTATCTTGAGTTTGAATGACAATCGGATAAGCTCCAAAATATCTGGTTTTATGTGAAAGAGAGTTTGTGCGCTAATAGTCAATATACTTTAAGCTAGAGTCTATAAAATATTGTAGTTGTCCTTTTTAGTACCTAAGATAAGAAGTCCTATTTCCTTTATGATTCTCCTTACATAGCAAAAAATATGTAAACCGTTCATAATCACTACCTTTTACATTTAGAAACTTGCAATTGTGTATGCGAACGTTAAAAACAAAACTTGTTTAATATTCGAAAAATATAATAAAAACATGCCGTTCAGATTATCTTTGTCTCTACTTTATTATTGCATATCAAGAACAATTCTATCACATAGTCACATATGCATAACCACACCATTATAACATTTTCAATGCCTGTACAAAAATTAGAGTTGAAAGACGTGACATTTACGTTTACATGAATTCCAGAAAATTAATACATACCCTACATTTTATTTCTAAGTACCATTCATAAAAACTTCACCAATACATAGTATGACGAAAAGCACACATCTAATCCTGTGCAGCCACAGTTTAATGCTGTATTGTATGTACAAAAATGTTAAGTTTTAAAATTACTTGTGAAAGGAACTGAATATCTTTTGGTTGTGTAATTAAAGCACAAAAAATATGGTACAAATTAATAAGGCAAAAATACTTTGTACATGTGTGTAGGAAAACCTGAGATGCCATATCTGCTGAGATACAGTGATTGGTGAGTTGAGCACGTAAAAATACTAAAGTAAATCCTAGAACACAATAAAATCTCGAGGTGTAGTTGGCGCAGATTAATGAACGCGTATGGATCGCTGCCGAACCGCGTCGGATGTGGATGTCACTTGCCCCGAAGAATCTGAATCCTCATCCACATTTTGCGTCTGCTGTCGAGTTTCTGAAAGTCGGCGAATTCGCATTTGACAATTCATCCGGTTTGTGCGCTCTGAGTCAGTATCACTGGACGAGTCGTTGTCCACTTCATGTCTGGCTGTGGAAAGTTTAGAGATTCCGAAATTTCTGAGTTCCATGTTTTGGTTTGATCCCGGATGAATGTTGCCCCGAGACTGAGCAGCTTCTTTGGTTCGTCGTGCCATTCTAATTACGTTCATCTCATCGCGTAACAAGCTTCGGAAGTGGATAAATCCTATGACGGATTCTAAAAGAATGAAGACAATCATTGTTCCATCCATTGTCACAGTAAATGCCATCAGAACGGGGCAGAAGAGATCCGTTAAAAAGATAAAAGTGAACAGGGGGATTTGTACTATAACTGTCATCATCCAAAACAAGGCCAAGTATTGCACTTCGTCGTTTTCGTTTCCTTTCAACCCGAATCGGAGACGAATGATGTTGACAACAATAAACAGGATGGTGAGACACATAAATAGATAACCGTGGAGCTGCTTCAAGACACTTAACTGAAAAGTTTAGGATAATTTTTTAAAACATTTAATAAAAAACCAATGTGTGAAATTCAACTAATGGGCTTACTAGAATGTCACAGGTGGTCAGGAACGATAAAACCCACATGACGAAAAACAAAGCGTCAGCATACAAGAGGGCCTGCATCATGACCGAGGAGCGTACTCTTACCCCCACTAAAATTAAGAGCCACCAAGAAAGGCGTTTGTATTGTAAGACTTGGTTCCCAAAAATATAAGACATTGAACCAAAGGTACTTACTTATTTCGGGGAGTTGGCTTTGCTTATCACTGCACGCTTTGAAGCCTGGAAAGATGAGTTCTGTGCTAAGGAAAAATAGTTTCCGAGCCCACATCAATCTCTGCTTGCCGTGCAGTTTCTGTAGAAATTGTTCAGGGCCTTGGTTGTCGTTAACGTCTATTCCGCTCATGTCTCTTTGGAAATAGAAATTGCTGTTGTCTTCATTAGATCCTGGTGCAGGGGTTCTTTCCCGAATGTATCGTGGGTTGGTATCCACACTTCTCTCACGCTGAAATGATTCTGGAGGAGGAAACAAATCGTGAATACTTGGAGCGTTGTCAAATCTAGCCCTTGATGAGGACGCTATTGGAGCTGCAGTTTCGTTCTCAGGATCCTCCATTATTTCGGAACGATGAGAAGTGACCTTAGGCCTTTGACTAGATACTGGAATAGTTGTGGATACTCCTTCGTCT
>JAAXOA010001345.1:0-16363 GCA_036561885.1 Salina celebensis
CAAAACAACCCAATCATGTTCTTTTATCAATTTAATATCACCATGGCAATAGAGAATAAAGAGCCCATCTTTGTCACATCAAAAAAGTCTCTTGTAAACATAAAAGGGTGAAAGAAAGAGAATAGAAAAATAGTGAAAGAACAGGAAATATTTGTCGTCGTGTGGGTAACATCCAACAAGGTAAGAATAAAAGGCGTATGTGTGTGTGCCCTGTGCTCCTTGTCAAAATTGATTCTCGAGCTGAGCCAAGTCACGTTAGGCAAACAAAAAAAAGACACGGGCGAGGGATTTGCTGGTGATGTGATGAGAATATTGACATTGTCATAACTACAAAGTTGTGACAATCTAAATTATGAAAGGATGGAGTCATGTGCATAATAACCTTGTTAAAAATATGGATGATTGAAAGAACCCAATGGCAGTTTCATATCGCAGTCTTTATTAAAATACTTTTAATTTTCCTGGTTGTTGTGCAAAGTAAATTCTTCCATTCCTCGTCGTTTACTCAGAAGAATATCCTTCTTCTAACTTTTTATTTCGAGAGATTCCTTCGTTTCATTTAGAAAAAGCAATAAGATAGGGAATAATCGGATAGTGAAAGGATCAAACAGGAAGATTCTTGACATAATTATATGGAATGCTTTTTACTCAACTTGTTTGTTGTCAGTTTCCTACGAAATGATTAGTTTGCACAAGCTAGAACATAACTGTGCACTATCCTAGGTAAAATATAAAAACGATTTTTATTGGAATATTTTGTGGAGTTGAACCAAAGAGGGAAATAAATTACCTGGGAATTTTCATTACGTGAGGTAGCCACTTTTAGTCACAACTCACAAGCAATCAATTACAAAAAGGACAAGATGTGATTATCACAATCGATTACAAAAAAAATGTCAAAGAGAGATTTTTCATATTACGAGGGCATTCTTAGAAATTTGTGATGAAGCAAGAAGAAGCGTTATTCAAAAGAAAACATAACAATTTTATTCGCCGATTTTTGCGATCCATTAAATGAATAATTAAATTTTCAGAATTGGTCCACTCCGAAATTTCGCAGGTTTATACAATCTTCATAACTATCTTTGAAGAGTAGAGCTAACAACTTTACAGTACTTCGCTTTTCTTCTGAAACTTAACCACTCTGTTACAATAAAAAAAAGGCTGAGTGTGTACTAATGAAAAGGAAAGTTTTGTAGAATCAGGAGTTTAGTTGCGCCACAGAAGAAAAAAAGTCCATTCTTTCTGCTAAAATTCTCCAGTTATTTTTTTTTTTACTTAAAAAAGTTTCTTTCGAGCTATTCACTAAGTATGGAAAACAATAACGTCGCGCGCAATTAGTAAATCACCTGATTGTTCCCGTCTCCAACAATCTTTTTAAAACTTACAACAAAACGTAATTAAAAGTTAAGACTATGAAAAACGATTTCGGATTTTCTGCAACATTTTTAAAATACGCTTTGGACGTTCGAAAAAAAAAGTTAATTGAAAGGACAAACTATCGTGAAAGCTTTCCTTCCGTAGAGTTCATGAAAGCAATATACCCATCCACATACAATCGTCGTATTCAACTTTGACGTGGCATAAAAATGACAATCACGTCAATCGGAAAGTAATGACTAGAATATTCGCCAGGCTAAGTCATAATTGACGTAGGAAAACTAAGCAAAATTACAAACTGGGAATATGCAAAGTTAGGTAGTTCTCATAGTTAGTAGTCCGAGTCCTTGGAAAGCTCCACGTGACGTAGAAAAGTAAGTGGGAGGCTTTCTCTTGCAAATGAGTATTATTATTAGACCATCCCAACTTTTTGAAGGTGTCACTTATAAAATAATCTACTGGTAAGTAAATCTTCTCTCTTCAACTCAAAACTTTGTTGTTTTGACTTACAATGATTAATTTCCAATTTTCCCCAAACAACTTGAAACTTCTCCCAACAAGTTTGGAAGAAACGAAGTCTAATAGTGCGACTCATAATCAGAACAAGAGTAACTCATTACGCTTTCCTTGAGCAGACAAACTTATTTTTGGAAGTTGCTGACTACTTCGTCGTACTTGGTATAGATTTTTTTTTCACGGATACTTTCTCCTTTCCCATACTTTGATGACATTTCACTCCCAGATGTTTTTTTTTTATCCGGTCCGTATATATTTTTTCTACCTTGAAAGTTACTTGACTGCAGCATTCATCCGTCGATTAGTTGCAGTATTTACACTGCAACTGCTTATTGTTGTGTAGAAGGTCAACCCATAAAACGACGCTTTTGTTCGGTCGCTGCTACACGATAGTAAAATACTACCAATTGGTTTGGATGCGATATCTTAGAAAAATCTCAAATGCACGTGTATTCACAGCATGTATCTATCTATTAGCAGTTTCACAAGCGCAGAAAATAAAATCTTGATGCTTTATGTTTATCTTCATCCTGGAACAGCTTGACGAGGTTTTGTAAAGGGGAAAAGTGGAATATAATAGGTTGATATTTGCTAACTGAATGATGGACCGGAATGTTTTCTAGCCTGAAACCTTGTATCCATTTTCTAAGCTGTCCGTTCAGACAAAAAGAGAGGGAAAGGGGCGACTCAGACAGATATATATTTCTACAGAAAAGGGATTTCTTTTGGTGGTACTGTTCTCGGACAGATTGGTTTCTAGTAAAAGATATTTTCTGTACATTATGCATTTTCAGCGTCCTATCCAGAAATGTTATGTTTTTTTTTGTCCATTTCCTTTCACCAGCAGGAGAGAGAAAGCCTCATTTTCCCAGATATGTTAGGGCTGGAAATGGGAAATGTGATTGAAAGGGAAAATCCGCTCTGCTCAAGATGTTCAAAGCGAGAATGGCAGAGCAAACAGGAGGAATTGCATTGTGCAGTAGGCATTTGGAGAGAGAAAAAAAGTCAAGTCATGAGCGTCTCGTGGCATCAGTATTTCAGTGGTTGTACGAACCACCTTTTTTATCCGTCATCCAATTATTTCTTGATTGAAACATGGAAACGGTTTTTAAACAGGAGGTTTGTGTGTATTAGGCAACATTTTTCGAAGATTGTATCAAGCTTGAAACATACACACCACAGATACCAAATGATAATCGCATATCATACAAAGCACATCATCATCTTGTATCAGTTCAACAACAAGTACACCAGAATCCGAGAATAAATTGAGAGAAATCCACAAGAATACAAATTTTGTACAAAATTCATACTCCAAAACTACTTGGAGCGGAATCCCTGCAAAAAGTATTATATTTTCAAAGAAACTTAGAAGTACCGAAGAAAACGTCCAAAACTTGTAGTTCTTATGCCCCCTCATCTGAATGAGTACCGATTTAGCTTGAATGAAAATAAAAAAGGTTGAGAATGTTGAGATAGATAAATATTATCGAAAAACGATTTGAACTGATGAAAAGAGGAAAAAATGGATACAAAAAGGAGAATGAAGAGAAAACATGGAATGAAAATGAAAATCAGTAGGAGGTGGGTGGAGACCAATTCCAATGAAGAGAAAAGTCGTAAACGATATCCCTCGGGAACATAGTCATACTCCTACCCGCCTTGCATCTCACAAAATCTGTTTTCACAAAAATGAAAATATCATATATATTTGAATGCCATTGTGTTTGAAGTAATGATTCAACAAAACGATGAATTTAATGGCAATAATGAGGCTGAAGAATGAATAAGATTAACGTCAGCAGCAACAACGTGATTCCTCCCTATTTCCCTACTCACAATATGCAGTTTATAAATAAACTTGAACTACTACGTATAATACATATAATTATGTAGTACGTATAATAATTGCGACAGGTAAAACGAAACCAGTCACGGCATTCAACTTCAGTTAACTTTATTGAACTAAATGGTCTTTAATTAGTACCAGGAATAACGTACAATACGCCAAGGAAGAAATTGGATTTCTTTTCTAGTAAAAAGGGTTCAATTTTATATGGCCGAAATAACGATAAATTGACAAGTAATTTGAGTGCGTTTCCCCATTCAATGATCCAATACGGCTAACAGGAAAGAAGAGATAAAAGGGGATCTGTTAGTACAACAACAGGAGGAACGTCACCGGTACCCCGTGGACGTCATGGCAACATCCAATTATCTAAGTGAGCGATTATACTTACACACACACACTTTACTTTTCTACAGTTTCCTGTGTGTACCTTACGAAAAAATAAAAACCTAAATGAAAACAACTTTTCGTTGCCTGAAAAAACTGGAGGATGTTTCAACTTCTGTATGGTATGGGTCCACATGCATCAATTCATCTATCTTTCAAGTTCATTCTCAGTTGAATAGCGTGATGGTGGCTTGGGAGAGAGCTCTATAATAAAGTAGTACGTAAGCCTTTCAGAAACTAGTACAGCTATATCTCACACGAAATTCTAGTTTAAGCCTTTTTTTAATGAGACACACTTTAAACTCTAGGAATGACTGGTTAAATATTATAAAAGGCAAGTAACTAGTTTGTGAAGACAAGTATATTTAGTTGAGAGAAATTCATCCGAAGTATTTGCCCTCATTTAAGTTCATATGTTCTCTGGAAATGTTTCCAGTTGTAGGAGCCACAGGAGGTCGAGCGTAAATAAGAGAACCAACTGATGAGTATGATACTTCTGTAATGTGTTTACGTCCTTAATTTCATGCTTTCTCTTTTCGAGATTCACGTATACCATAAGCAAATCAAAATCTACTTACACTTCGTGTTGAAGTGTGCTTGCTAAATACCAAATCGTACCTTCCCGAAAATGTAATATGTACATACATGTGAATAAGTGACATTCAGCACGCTTGTATATTTGTCCACTTGGGTTTCACAATGTATATATTTTGTACATAGTTCCAGTGATTAGAGATAGGGTTCAGGTACGCTGTTCAAAATGTCCAAAATCCATGTGCACTCAACTGTCGTTTTCTTAAATTATATTGTACAAGACATTGTACTGCTTCCGGAAGGACAATGGTTCATACATTTCTGCATTTCTGTAAAAGATAATATATTACGGGCATCTCGTTTAAGTCTAAGGTAAGTGAAGAGGAATTCGTGAATTTGCTGTGAAAATATAGGGATCCGGATGGGCATTGTAGTCTTCCTGTTAAATCTCATAATCATCGCAGTCGTTTTATATACATAATCCAAACTTTCTGGTAGTTAGTAATCATACTCTAGGAGCTTTCTGCAAAATATGAAAGAAAATAGCTTTCTTTTTATTTTGCCTATTGTGAAAATGTATGATGATGATAATAATCCTTCCCCGTGTCATCCTCATAACGATGATGGCGATAATCGTAAAGAAAGAATAGCATGTCCAACCAATACCGCTATTTACTTAAAAGGTAGCAACCATTCCACTTTATTTAAAGTAGATAGTTAATTTCTCTCCTAACAACAAGTAAAAATTTCTACAACTTTCTCTATTCTTCCCTTGAGCTTGATTACAAGAATATATTATTATTTTAGACGAAGAGCCATTCTTCTTTTGCCTCTTTCTATTGTCTTTTGAAATTACTGATTTTCCCCGTGGAATGGCGAGTTTTTCACGACGATTTTGTACACAACAGCATAAACTTTCAACAAACAGCTCGCTCTTTCATTTTCTCCACAATCACGGTCTACTGAACTAAAACAAAAGAGAGAAGTAGGAGCTTGGAAAAGAATGGGACAAAAAAAGAGAGAAAACTAGTAAGATCCTCAAGAATATACATTTCTTCTTTTTAAACTCCTGAAAAGTTGGTCGCTCTCCGAAGCCCATTTGCAGAAAGGCCTAGTGCCATTCATCCAACCCAGAAAAAAATCACTTTCTCTCTGTTGAACCCATCCAACCGTTGGACTTTGGAATGCTTTAAAACGCACAAATATCCCAGCTCGTTATAATCATTGTGAACAGGGCCAGAAATATGAATGTATCATAGGGACGAAACACTACTTCTGATGATGACAACGGGTGAAGGACCTGTCTCTTGATATCACAAGACGAACCAACTATTATACCAACTAGTTAAAACTGATGTCGTCTTTCGCGAACGGAAACAATACCCCAAGAAATAGTTACTTGTCCTCATCATCACTCCTATCATTTAACAACTATGTGTCTCATAGTTAAACACTACGACGACCAACTAAACCGAGCTGACATCAGTTCTGAGAGATACCATGAGAGAATAGAAATATTTTACATGCATGAATCATGAAACGGTAGAATGGAATCAAGAACCACTCTTGACAAGACTAGTACAGATATCAGCACGGAACCAACGTCATCACTTTCACCCGCATTATGAATATCACTCATGAAAATTTCTACCAGCACCTTGCACATTCTTCCTTTTGTTTCATAATTCTACATTATTATTAATTTGTAACTCGTCAGGGATGAAAAACATCATATTCATAGGACATACGCTGCTCTTGTAAGAAAAATTAAAACAAAGAATTTACGAAAAAAATCAGTTCGATATGATCTTTTTTCTATGAAACAAAAGAAAGTGAAGGGAGAGAAAAACCTCAATTCTTAGTTTGAATAACCTTAGACTGTATGGGTGGTTGTATTTGATTTTTTTAAAAACGTGTCTTGTTCAAGTCACGTTCCGGGTAAATCCAATAAAGATAAGAACGGATGAAAAAAAGTACAATGAAAAAATAAAATCCTGTGACATACCACACGTAACCCAAATATTTTTTTCAAAAAATATGGCCATATTCAAAAGGACAAAAATCCACTTATTGCATATTACTATTTCCTTGGAAGATGGTAATAGAAGGGAGAATAAGATGGTCTCTCTCACAAGAATATTTGACGTGCGTACTATTTTAGTTGAAAGAGACGCGCACACACATCCACACACGTCAAGTACTTTCTCCTTGTGATCGTGTTGAAGAAAGGAAATCTCTTCTGTTGTGTAGTTTGAAAGAGAAAGTATTAAAATATGGCTCTAAAACCTCTTTTCTTTCCACCAGACCTGCTTGCGTTGACAATCTTTCTTTTGTTTTTTTCCTGGGTGAAAATGAAGTGCATCGATCCAAGAGGCGGAAAAGAAAAGAATAAAAAAAAGTTTAGATGATGATGACTATATGTCTATGAGGAAAAAACAGAGCTTCTCTTCATCTGCTAAAGGATACGCTAGGAGGAATCATCATTCTTTATTGTTAACAGGGAATATTTTATCAAGAGGTCTGCTTCTTCATCATCACCACCATACTTTATATACATACTTCGAGAATAAAAAAAATCATCATATTATCAGACCAGTTTGAAGTATAAAAGTTCTTGTGCCCATCATTTTCATTGTTTTAAGCTCAACGAACGGACAAGTGCTTGGTTGTGACTAAGTGTGTGTGTATATGAACTTGTCAGTGTGTGGAGTCACAACTTTTTTTTTATATATGTACGTAAGCTGTATTGTTGACTGCTAAGGGTGGAAAATCTCACGACTCTCTGCCTCTGATGATATCTCATAATATTTCATAGGGTATTTAGTCTTGTCCTCCCTTCTTCACCGTATTCTTTTCTTTTAAAATTCACGCTCATGTTGCTTATGTGACAGCCAAGGATGACTCTTACATTCCCCCTTTTTTATATACCCATCAAGACAATGATGATAATGATGTTGAATAGTTAAAAATATAAAACCACACGAGAGGAGTGTAGAGCATAGGGTCGACACGAAGGAGAAGAGAACGAAATGGAAAATTCAAATATCTGCTCAAGTGTACTTTACAAACGTAAACGGGAGTTGGTGAAAGTGATAGCAATATATGAATAAATATGTTTTTATTGTGTGACATGTATATCAGTTCATAATATTCATATTGTTTTGGGGGACGGGAACATGTCTTGTATTTCAGTCTACTGAAAGCCTGTCGTTGGTATTATGAATGCATTGTGGTAATCAGGATTGTCAATGGAGTCAGAATTATAGCGCTTTTCTCTTTATGGACTTTCATTTCATCTCCACTCATTTCTCCACGTTTCTCAATTCTACACCAACGAATAATTATTAACTGTAAATGGGACTAGTTCAGGAAACAATGGATTTACAACGTCGTACATTTCCCCTTAATATTATGAGGGTGCTCTGATACATAATCAAAAAAACCGCATATGCACCAACGTCATTGAGAATATCTTACATACTTTCGGTTGCCATGTGACACCACAATTTTTTGTTATAGTTTTCATTTTTAATACACTTCACGGCAAATATTGCATTCATTCACGCATTGTTAGCATCTCATCATCACCATGACAATAGTTCATAGACAACGTGAACAAAATACATGCGATAGTGAGTTGTCCATATTTCTTGTGCTTATGATAGTTTCACATCTTCATATTTTGAAAGACTTGCTTTGCATTTTCCCCTTGTGAATGCTCGTGTTTTCCTGATAACTTCATTGAAACAGGCGACTTCTATTCTTCACGTAGCAGGGCTTTCCCTTTGGTGCCTGTCCATCAGCCTGTCTAAAAACCCGTTTCCTGTTTCACCATTTAATTGAACTTGGTTTAGAATTTCAAGGTTCTGCCTGTCTAGCGTGTACATTCGGTGATGATGATTCACCTGAGCTTTTATGCACTTTTCCCAAGAAAGGAATCCACTATGGAATCCAATATGAATAGAAGTGATCAAATTACCTCTCTCCCCGAAAAACCTGTTTCCACTTTCTCTATTTTTAAGCGTCAGATGTTACCAGTTTTTCAAACACAAAAAAGGGTTTCACCATATTATGTTCATGCTTATCTTCTTTCCAGCAAGTTTCTCTATAATAGTTTTCTATGATATTGTAGACAGGAGTAGTTCCAACCTATAGAGTAGCAGCCACAACACAATAACATATAATGCAAGTAGTACAGGTTGCCATTCTATTGGAGTAATAATAATAATATGGAAATTAGTCTAGAAAATGAGAACCTTTGGGAAATGCGTTTAGTTTTTTTTCTTCTGAAAACCCCACCACTAAACAATAGCCAACCTTTCTCTCCTCTGCCTCTCCCAGAGCCCAACAGTCTTTCTGGCCACAACAACCAAAATCTTCCTGGAAATTTTTCAACTTGAAAGTGTACATTGTTGTGTACACGGAAAAGGACTTTCTCTTTCACTGGGATAACAAAAGCACCGTTTAATTCTGACTTTATGGTTACACATACACCAAAAGTCTCCCAAATATTATTCTGAACACGCACAACCAGACAGACATCCAACAACCATCAACAAAAAAAAAACTTCTTTTTCCTCTCTACTTTTCTTTCAATGTACAGTTGGCCATAATACACAATATTGTGTTTTGTTCTGGCAATCAGGTTGTCTCACTTCACATGCAATTCGTAGTCGAAAGGATCTTTTTCAGGATGAAAATAAAAATCCATTTATTTCCTTTTCATACCGATTTGAACCTGTACACGAGACAAACCGCATATTACCTTTCACTTCCGATCGATAAACTAAGCTATTAATAGCTACATCATCAGTGGTAAAAAATCAACGATAAACGTAGACAGTTGGGATAATACGCATCACGTTATCTCTTAACCGTACTAAAATGTTTCTTTTCGGGGTTTCCTTGGAACTTTCTCTCTACTGAATCATTCTGGTTTACTTAAATTATCCATGTTTCTGTCTCGACCTATTCCAACAGGATTGCATTCTCGATTGTTGGTCATTAGATATCGAAGTCTTTACTGTTAGTTGCGCATTTCCACAGGAAATATCAAGAACATACCCAATTCAGCAGACGACCACAGTCGACCGTATTTCTAAACTTCCGCCGTGTGCCGTTCCGTCAGACAGTTATTTATTTGGTCGTAGCGTTAGCTCATCTATTTGGATTAGTTGCACCCTTTGGAGAAACTACACCTGTGTAGTAATGTGTAAACACTTGGAAAAAATATTCTAAAAGTGTAGCTAGAGCAAGCATTCCACGAAAATACTACAACTATCATCATCATCACTTCAGCCAGTTTACTAAGTACTACAGCATTTCCTTTCTTGGTACCTGCTACAATATTAAATACGGAACGTAGAATGGGGAAAGGTAGTTCAGAATTTCAACCGAAGTCAAAATACATATTTATTTAGTTTTTTCTTCCTCCCTATCTGCGTGCATTTTTGAACACGTTGTTTTTAAACAGCTAAGAAAACAAGCGTCACTATGCATTAGTAGTAATAACAATGGATACATCCACTGCAAATATAAACCAACAAAGTTGAAGCTAATGCAAAACTGCCTGATTATGGAATAGGACGACTGTGTTTTTCCGACAAACACCACACGGCACAATCTTTTTTCGTTCTTGCTTTATTATTCCCCCGCCTGTCTTGTCTTTAAAATATTTCTGGTGCAAGTGAAACTATAACAGAAACTATGGTGGAAGAGAACTTGTAAAAAATGTAAGGAAATAGTGGTGGTAATGCTCAAAGCAGGCATTTTTATTCATTATAAATCCTTAAAAAAAGTTTCACGAGGAAAAAAAATAACTGAGAAAATTCTGCAAAAATAGAAGACAGGCAAGACTTGTGTGGAGAAAGAGAGTACATTTCTCTGGGAATTCTCTCCTTTTCCCTCTTATCATTTATTAATTGTGCCAGCAGCACAACCCGTACAAGTTTCTAGCGGCTAAAAAATGGTAAGGCTTTCACGAATTGATAAAAAAAAAGTCGGCTGTTAGAGTAGGGAAACATTTTAACTTGCTTTTAATCGATAACGTAGTTTATTTTCTGATAAAAAAATATACTCGAAGGAAAGTTTGTGGGTAAAAAGTATAAAGAAGCGAGTGGGCCGTGTGTTTGCATAAGTTTTTACAATATTATGCATATCACCATAGCGGTTCCCATCTTGGAAAAGGAAATGTGTACAGCAAAGTGAGAAAATGGTAGGCTTGACTATCTCCAGCAACCAGAAAAGCGGCAGTTTTCACTGTGATGGATAACAACAAACAGTCGTGTCATATTTAATTGATGTATTGTATGCCATATGATGGCTACGACAGTACTCCCAGCTCTTCTTCGTATCTCGCAGGACATGTTGTCAGCCACAATCAATCTTGTGAACTTTTTTTTCCTCAGCCATAAAATAAAAAAGAGCAGGGAAACCGGACCAGTTCAGTGATTAAATTATGAAGACGGAAAATATAGAATTGTAATCATACCACCAGTAATAAATTACTTTGAGAATATTTCTTGTCATTTCATTTCCCAATATCCGAATACTCAAAGTAAACACATTAGATATCCGTAATATTATTACTTTTTTCTTTATTTGCAGACAAACAAAAAAATCATACGTGACTTTCAATCAGTAAAACTGGCCATGGAAAAAGTCGCTTGGACGAGGGCGGAGGAAGTGGCAAAGAAGATATGGACTTGTGTAACCAAACCAAACACAAATATGAGAAAAGGAACAAATGAATAAATGAACAACACTTTCTCCCGTGTGGATAAACATGAAACAACAGGGAATGCCCCACGAGCACTTCAATTTTCTAGCAACACTGGATTGACTACAAGGAGTCATTTCATGAAACCACCATTTGGATGTTGATTGAAGGGATTGGCAATTCTCAAACCGACGGTTGATTCCAGTCGTCAGAAATTAAGGAATAATAAAGAACATTAAAATTATATACCAGGAGAAATGGACTTTAAAACAAGAAACACAGCTTAATAATTCATTACAAAGTTCTGTTCTCGTGGTTCGCCGCATCGCCACCTTTTCCGATAAAATTTGATAATATGTTGATAAAAATACTCATCATACGCTTTCCACAGAGAAATTGTGTCGAATTATCCGCTCGCGTTTTATGTAGACAACGCGTAAATAAAGTGCTTATGGCGATTTTGAGCGAGGCTGTATTTTTTTTGTTTCAACTAAACCTTTTTAGATTAGCGGTTAGCTCACGAGAACAAAAAGGAGGTTATTTTAGATGCCCTGAAGATTGTTTTTACCGACGGAATATTAAAAAAATGGAAGCAAAAGGCTATAGCAAATGCCAATAATAATTATAATTTAGATTTAATGAAACATATTTGTATAGCTTAGAGGCACCGTATAACTTCTCCTAGTAATCATATGAAATTGTATGTAAACTCTATTGGATTTGATCAATGAACTACTTTTTGCCAAGTAAATTCAGAATGCGTAAGAAATATCGAGAAACAAGCCGCTTTCAAATATTCGCTTGGCATGGGGGTAATGATAGCATTAACGTGTTTTTGGCACGATATGAAAATAGCAATAATTTTATTACTAATTAGCTCCACGAAGAAATTATTAGTTGATTGTGCGCCATAAGTAGAGGGTTGTTGTACTAGTGACACAACTGGAATCGCTCCCATAATTCTCCTCAAGCTAATAATAATAATAATATTGTCATCATCGCCAGCCACACATTGAAGCATAACCCTTAATAATGTTACATACAAAGCAAAAAAAAAGCGGTAGGAAAGCGGCCGGGAATTTTCTAATGGGGAATGTGTTTGCACATGGTGACGGTTGTACAACAATGACGACAAGGATTTTGGCACTATTTTTTATTATTTCATTCTAACACTTACACAACTTTCACCCATTTTGAAGAGAAGGAAAAAAATTCTCGTATTTTATATTTTTGACGCCATATATATATCTGGCATGCCCGCCTGGTTTTATCTCTTTTTGGCATCTAAATCGCACATTGAAACTAGTGCGTGCTAGTAAGAAATTGGGCTTTTACTCCACCGCTTTCCCACCGCAATCAGCACCATTATGATTACACATTCCAATCCACTTGTAACTTCTCCACATGTCAGACTGCTTTCTCCTTTTGGCGACCATTGCGTCGTCACTACTACAAATCTAAAAATATTACGCCAACAATTCATACATGCTATACAAAAGACCATACGCGTACAAACCAACACTTGTAATTATTTTCTTTAATTACCACATCTAAAGAAACATGAACAACCAAGTATTCCTCGTACATGAAAATGATGAATAATTACAATTCAGCTGGCATCTTAAAAATATTTTCGACCTCTTACATCATCCATATGCACACAAAAAAACAGCAGCTGGAACTGGATAGGAGCAGAGTTTCTTTAGAAAATATTTTTGTAGAACGACACGCAAAATCCGAACTAAAATCTGACAGCTGGCAAGGTTCACTATTTTTTTGCCGCATGAAACCAGATCCTAATACAATTGCAAACAAAATCTACAGAAGCATCTGCTTTAGAGCAACATAGTTTCCATATCGTTTCACTAACCTACAGATCTGAGTATAATTAACGCCAAATATGGAGCAAAATAGAGATGCAAAATGTCGTCCTACGTCTACTTCTTAAACACTTAGTTCACAAGACATTTTCTTGTTTGCGAAACGAAAGTGTTTTACGCGCCTAAGCTCATTTATCACGTGATTTCAGTTTTTTTTCCGCTTTCTCCAACTTTTTCATCTTTCGTCCGTTTTCATTACTGTACCCTAGAAAATCTAGTCTAGACAAGTCATGTCTAATTACGAAAGAAATCTAATCTTCCACAGTTTCACGGTATCTACGCACATACCCTAACAAACAATACAACTACTAAGGGAAAGTTTGGCGACAGATGCAAATTTTTCTACCGTGAGTAGTGGTTGCATGTTCATTTAGCATTTCTTGACTTCTCCTCTACTTCCTCTGCCCTCCTTTTCATTTTTTCTCTTTTAATAAAGTGATTTTTCTATTCGTTGTGTGGTAAATTATGCATTCCCATTCTCCTAGTAACCTTTATTTTCCCAACTCTGAATTTGATTTTCGTTGGACCAAATTAGGAAAAACAAAGTGTATTGAGAGCTGTTTGGACGTAAAGAGAAACCATTATGCAAAAATATTTATATTGAAGGAGTGGTAAATACTTCTTCCTCTTATTATATTGCCAAAAACGTACAAAAAAGTAACCCAAACCTCCCTAAGCACTTGCAAGAGGCGGGTTGGCAGTTGCACAAAAAGGAGGAATATTTTGCGAGAAAAAGTTTCACAATCCTAAACAAAATCATCTGAGTCAGACATTTCTCCATTGTTTAACACTTTTTTTCTCTTTCACTGTTATACTTTTTTCTCGAGCTATTAACAATGACAAAAAAAAGTACACCAGATGAATGAGTCAGCACTACAAACCAAACTGGTTTTCGTTTCATTTGAACCTGATCAGAATCCCTGACATCATTTTCCTTCTTGCCTGATTCCAAGAACAATGTTTTTTGCCAGTCAGTCTCTTCTCTTCGTACAACAACCGCACGCTCCCAACCAACGACTCAAAATTGCGCTCACAGATACAACTGCAAATTTGATTTTGTAGCTAGTGAACGATTTTGTGGTGGGGATACATGAACCTTTTTACTAAAAAAAGTAGAATCGCATATCCTTACTTTTTGTCGTACAGACTAACTGGCTATAGAAATACATACAAAAGAACAATTGGGACAAACTTGATTAACGTTTTTTTATGTATGTGACCGCTGTTGCTTGCCATTTCATAATTAGTTTTCCAACCGGCTGTGAAGAAAAATGGAAGTTAATGATGGCCAATGCTCTCTATAATATACGAAAGCCATCAGTCTTTCTCCAAAATTTACGATCTCCAACATCGACACACTCTGGTTGGATGGGTGCTGTTGGTGGTTTGCATGTTGGCCTTTTTCTCGTTGCCCGCTCATACATCAACAAGGAACAGTGGCTCATACTTTCTTTTTGATATAATAACATATATTTGTAAAAATACCGTTTACTATACACAATTGTAAAACGAGCAAAGTTTTGTAAACGAGGTATCCGAAAATCTGTTTATACCGACAAAAAAGAAACTACTAATTGCTGAGTGCTTTCCGGTTTGCCCTGTCATTTTGCAGCGTGCCTTGTAAGTATTTTCCACTTTCCCTTATGAATCGTTTTTAACGGATTCGTTATTAAGAAAAACCTATCCGCAGGTCTACCAATCATTATACAAGTTGTTCCTAGAAACCCAGCGAGACATTTTGGTTACATGTTAACATGGTTGTGTTTTGCTGGGCTGTGTGGTTGGGAAACGAATTCTCTAATTATTATTTTTAAGGATAATGTAATGCAGTAGCCGTTCATTATTGTAAGAAAGCTACATCCTCTACTAGTTGTCGTTTGCGGGAAAGCTTTGGCGAAAAAAAAATACATAGTATAAAATTATTCCTTTGGAACACGACATGCTTCGTCTTGCATTCAACCACAAAAACCTAGCTATTATATCCAAAAGAGTGAGCAAATTCGGTACCACTGCCCTCACTGGCCGTACCCCTGGTGATTGTATCCTTGCAGTTGTGCGCTTTACAGATATTTTCATAACAATTATATTTATAATTACTTAAGAGAAAACACAAAATAATTTGTGAGTGTGTCCATGTGCGCTCCATGCGAAAAATCCATTTTGCTAATAATTCAAAATTCTCAACCGTGTGTGGGGTATCATGATTTATATTCCGTTTTTTAAAGCCCATGAAGGCGAAATCGTAGCTGTAGGAGCAGTTTAAAAAAACAAGTCAAATAAGAAAAAAAACTATCCTACATCCCAATAAACTGGATCAAGTTAACCCTTTATCCAACAAAGTTTACAGCCGTTTCGATAGAAAGTCACCAGGGTGCTATTCCCAAACTGTCCACGGGAAAAAAAGGATATCCTAGCCACNAAAAAGGATATCCTAGCCACAGACCCTACCAACAACCAAAGTAATTTTCAAAATCCCCAGCTGTATCAGACCGATAACTACACATTCATGAGACCGTATCACGATAATATTTCTTTTACTCTAGTCTGGTCGTTTCTCTTTTATTTATGGGAATGTCGTGTATTTAAAGTATTTATTCTTTGAAAATAGAATACTTTTCGACCATAATGCTTACTGCTGGTTTTTTCTCCTCAATTGCAGAGTCCACGTACAAACCAATCTGGCTAGAATTAAGATATGCCAATTTAAACTGTCAAGGTAACAGGAACTAAAAATACACATCAAGTTCCAATTGAGTATTATTTATGTTGCAATTTCATTTCAACCATTACCCAAAGCACACAGTCTTTTAATATTATTACAATAATAATCGAAGAAGTTTGGTCATTACATTATACATTTTGCGTGAATGTGGGCAAATAACTTATTACATAATCACTGTAGATTTTTATTAGCTTCAATGTCACATCTTTCTGACTCATATTCCTCCACCGAGTGCACAATAGTAGCGCGTATAAAAAAACAGTCAGCTTCTTAAGTGCAGTCTGAAATGGAATATATATGCACAATTTCTCTTGAGGAGTAGCAGTCTCGTTGAAGTTTTTTTAGGGTGACTCACCACCACCACCACTACTGCCATT
>JAAXOA010001346.1:0-16360 GCA_036561885.1 Salina celebensis
AGAAAAGCGATTAAGTTTGTTAATATTTTTGCATTTTCATGTGGAATTTAAATTGTGTTTATTCGGAACATCTTAGAATTTGTAATGTATTATCATCCGTAATAAAACTTGATTTGAAACATTACCAAAAATTATACGTGATTTGTTGGAGGGTACAGGGGACAAAATCATTTTCGAGCATCATTTTAGATTGTAAATCATTTTCATTGAGATAAATACCAAAAGTGTTTTGCAATTAACGTAGCGAATTGACATTTCTGTGTGAATACGATTACAAATTGCAAGGTTCTTTTGAAAGAAGCAAAATGACCACCAGATTGGAAAGAAAAGGATTCTTGTGTTCATGTGGTCCTACTTGCACAAGTTCATTGTTTCTGTTATTGAAAACAGGAGAGATTTTGGCTATATTCACAGGTTGTCTGTAAAGTGGGGGTGAACTTGTTACGCAACTTGAAGCTCGTGTGTCTATAAGATTACATTATCATAGTAAAATCAGTGGATAAAATATCTTAAACTCTAAAATATAGACACTCTCCAGAAGCTCAAGGAGTTACGCATGTACACAAAGTCAAGAGTCGCGTAAAAACGTGCACGTCATGTAAATGAGCGTCATGATTCATGATATGATAATATGAAAACTCTTGTTTCAAAATATCAAAATGGGCTTTCAGAAGTTTCGTTATTTGAATATTTCTTACAAAATTCATTCTCAATACAGATGCACTGACGCCTCGAGTGGACCTCGGCAAGCACCCGTTGTCAGCCAAATGCTACGAACAAAAGGCACATTTTCATTTCACGAGTAGGAGCCCGTGCCAGGATGCCATCCGGTGATTGAACATGGCCTGCCATTTGAGGATAAGGTGCGGGTGACCAGCCTCGGGAGAAATTGACATTGTAGAAAGTCGACGTAACCGGAAGCTTTTTTAAATGGAGTGAACATTGGTTCGGAACAAATGGGGTGTTCTCTTCATTTCGGTCCGAAATGGCCAGGAGCTTGGTAGCTTTCCGAACTATGTGGAGAATGAGAGTCCTTGGGTGAATGCGACTAATCCGAAAATGGCACCTTTTGATGGCAACGTAATTTTGATTCCTGTCTTGACTTGAAATTGTGCATGCAGGTTCCTACTACTGTGTTTCTTCCCTGATTAGTTTTTGGTGCAATTTGGTCAAGCCCTTCAGGCACCCCGCAGGCCCTTTAACAGTTTTTTCGTCGTTTTTGAACTGTTGCGGCCGAACGCTTTGACAGATTGTAACAAAATTTTGTACAGAGGTGCTTCATGATCTTGCCGACATTATGTGAATTTGGGGGGTTCCTCATACCAAAGGCCCTGTAGGAACCTGCTTTTAGTTTTTTGGCGATAAACCGCCTGTTACGACCGATTAGGTGCTCCATGATCTTGCCGACATTATGTGAATTTGGGGGGTTCCTCATACCAAAGGCCCTGTAGGAACCTGCTTTTAGTTTTTTGGCGATAAACCGCCTGTTACGACCGATTTTCACCAATTTTTTTTTTACAGTACATGCTAGGAGCCTTCTGCAGAGGAGAGTTATGTTTTTACTTAAATCAGGTGCCTGATTTGAGTGTTTTAGCGATAGCTTCCCTTCACAGGAGTTATGATTATTTATACCCAGTTTGCAGGGTTTATTTATGTTCGAATGGAATGCCAACTGAAATGGTTTAATAATTACTATTAATTTGATATCTAGCAGTTTTACTGCAGTGGTGTTAGAGTATGGAAATCAAACTTTTTTTGTCTGAATGCCCGTAAACTCCTCGTTACTGAAAATAAATAATACTAAATACTAAAATACTAAAAATAATTTTCATTTGATTCATGTGAAAACTTGACATAGCATTAATAGGATGAGGTCAGACACAAAAGGTTAATACTCCTCGAGCAAAATGTCGTTGTGCAAATAGGGAAATTTTGCAAATGCATAAAAATGAGACAGTTTTTGTCCTACGCAGTCATGTCACATTTTGAGGGATATGTGTGCACATGCATAATTAAGTAGCATCAATTAGCGCGATAATCATAATAAAGACTGGGACAACAGAGTGCAAGTTGTTACCTTATTCGCGTAAAACAGCAATTAGCCGAGGCTCTTGAATGCAATTGACAACGCAGTCAATGCCAAAATGTTTGTTTTTGATTGTGTGAAAGTAATTTAACTTGTGTACCAACAACTGTTGCTTCTTTCTGAACTTGACACCCAAACATTACCACGAAAGTTTCTACCAATTAGGTGAACTGTTTTGCGGTAGAAAACGATTCTATAATTTCATAAATGAGACTACTAGAGCAATTTAGTCCGACTGCAACTCATTCATAACGAATTGAGTTTGTGAAGTGTTAGGTTGTCAAACTCGGAGTGGAAAATGGCGAAATTTTGCAAACTTGTTTTATTAACGCTGT
Source organism: Salina celebensis (assembly GCA_036561885.1). Taxonomy (NCBI): domain Eukaryota; kingdom Metazoa; phylum Arthropoda; class Collembola; order Entomobryomorpha; family Paronellidae; genus Salina; species Salina celebensis. Next base: position 2,422 of record JAAXOA010001346.1, read on the forward strand.
GTGGCACGGCTATTGCCACAAGCGAATCTGGAGACCATAAAGATTCTGGAGAATATTCGTCACAGAGCCTGATGGAGAGAATCTCAATTTACCAGTCATCAATCAAACGATGGGACACTCAGGTATTTAACTTTGGGTGGTTCTTAAACAAAATTCATTTTTCATACAATGGTACTTGGCATTTAGAATGCAGATCTTCAACGGGATATTATAAAGCAGCTTGCTGAAGAGCCTCAAACAAGAAATCCACCTCCAGGATGTCCAAGGATCCGCTTCCCAATGGTTTGTGATGATACAGGCGTTCTATTAGAAAACGTGTGCTACTTCAAAATGCGACGAAGGGAGCGTCAAGGTATAATTACAAGATGGCGCACTCACCCTCAAACAGAATGTGTATTCTAACATTTCAATGCATTTTCAGGAACCTTACCCGTGCTTGTGTTCACATCAACACCAATCGACCAAGCCAGGGCAATGTGCGAAAAGGAAATTCGGAAACCTTGATGTGTGCTTCAATTATCAGAATTTGAGGAATAGTGCGCAAAATATTTGTTCGTAAACTATATCAATTATCATGTTAATGTTATCATTAATTTGTAATTACAGTGTTTTAAAGAAAGACATCGGTTTTTACCTGATTTCTTCTTAATTCCGTGTTGCAGCTATAAGCTGCGTCATACCCAATAAAAATTTTCAATATAAACAAAGGTCAACATAATTAATTATACATTGAAAGTGCTGATGATTGGGAATGCATTTCTGTCACATTTAATCACGCCATCTCTGCATGTTCCTATCTCTCATAAGATGATCGACATGTACGATAATGTCACAGGAAAGCGATTTTCCCAACTAAACGAGATGACATATTTCTGTCAAATGTCAATGCTATGGCTATTGGCTATGATGCTGAACTTTAAATAGCTGGATATAAAAATCGTTTCAAACTTTTCTTTAGAAATGCTCAGCTTATAAAGCCCGGTAGCGATACAATTGCGCTTCACTGGATTTCTTGGCAGCAATTTAATAGCCGAGGGCACCTTTTATCACAAATCATGAGTCAATGACCATGTACATTCGTCATATTATTCACTTTGATCATATCATCTTCATCATCACCATCACCTATCACTATCCAGACTCACAAGAAAACTTAGCGTCCTAAGTGAAATTAATTGAAATGTTCATTGATGTGTACAGTCACAGGAGATAATTTTCTCAATCGATTAACCCTTTCCTTATACAGCAAACTGCACGGTCAGTCCTTCATTAAATTTCACGTTTGAACAAATCATTGCTTTTAGGATGACATAGCGGTTTGGAAATAAACTTACAGCTACTCTGCCTCCATTACAACCTGCCGGAATCATTCATGATAAAAAAAGGTTCATGATCTTGGTTTTGGTATCAAGATTGAAGGAGAAAGTTTTGCAATGGTCCATAGTCCATAGTTTCATTCATTTCTGTATCCGTCGTTACTTCCTTGTCTGGCTGGACCGTGAACGCTTGGTATGCAGACCTCACACAACATTTTCATCAGTCCATTTTGTAGAAATAAAGGGAAAGATGAAGTGAATAATAAATCTTATAATAGCAAGGGAAATCATCGAAACCCGTTTTAATTTTAGTCATGTTGCGGCGAAACTTTCAATACTGTCATCTCATCTGTTTGGTGCAACCCATACATAAACATGACTTTCACAACAATTCACAGTCTGTTTTCTCCTCTCTATTAACCAGATGTGTTATACCGTTAGGTTTTCAAAAAAAGTGGTGGAAGACACCAAAAGGCATTTTCCATTCTTGTAATTTGCAACAAACAAGACGTGCATAACTAATGATAAACACGATATTCCGTTGTTTTCCTAGTCGCAGCGTCCCCTGTCATTAAACGAATCATCACTATGAAACACGAAATGATGTCGGATCACAAATTCTGCGAGAATACATCTTAAAAGGAAAGTTTTGTCTCCAAAACCGCTACGTTTTATCATCATCGATCGGCACCTTTTGAGACATTAATTATTCCATAACCACAGTTTGACTTGAAAGACCATTTTTATATGACTTGACAAAAAAGTTTTGCGTCAAGTTTACCACATTTCAAGGAAGCGTAATTTTATTGTCATTTTCATTACTATATCCCAGGAACGTTTTCCGGTTAAAGTATATAACTTATCTTCGGGGAAGGGCGGGACATTTGTATTGATATGTATTGTTCTCAAACAGTGTACTACGCAAAAACATTGTTTTAATGAAAGGTTCTAAATCACTTTTTATTTCTAATTTTCAGCTAAAATGACGAATTTGGATTTTTCGTCAAAAATCTACAGCTCACTGCAATAAACCTCTACGCTTACTCTAGTACCCCTAGAGCTCAACAATGGGTAACCACGCTGATTTGAAGTTTTGAACTTCATGACAGATTTAGAGATTGCTTCGATTCCGTTTCTAAGAAGCTTTGTAAAAAAAATCCCTTCAAAATGGGGATGAGTTATATTCTCTGTTATATAAAGTCATTCATGGTTTAACTATTTCAATTTTCGACCATAAAACACTTCCATTGCCACCGGCAAATAACGTATTATATTTCCGAATGCCACCAACAGTGATGGTTTTTTCAGTTAAGTGTTTCCCATAAAACATTTCTTTTTTGAGAGTAAGAGCCTTTTGTCTAAAAACGTTGTTGTGTTAAAAGGCACACAGTGATGCACAGAGAGATGACGATGATAATGTGGTAAATGCATGATTTTGCATAAATAAAATTTCTGAAACGACGATAAATGCATAAAATACCTCTGAGAGATGAATGCACTTAAGAAGACATAGTGTGATTATGTAATATTTTGAAAAAACATGTTTCATCTTCAAAAAAANCTTCAAAAAAATCTCCATATGGCTCAACGAACAAGCAACTTTAATAGATATGTACTAAGGAAATTTCCTGTTCCTCCGATGACAGTTTTTCCTTAAACTATGCTCACTTAAAGGATGACGTCTTCTAAAATGTGCACACTGTAATTATCCTAAACGATTTTAATTACAGTCGCAGGGATTCATTCACCCTTTGCAGGTTGATATTTTCACTGCCACTGTTCATACTGAACTCATCGTATGACACTAACAGACACCATGATAGACAAGTGGCATGATGTAAAAAAATGGAATTATATAACAAAAAAAATCCACATGACAAGTCGATAGAAGCTGTATTCATTTGAAAGAAAATTGAAGGTTCTCAAATTGATAAATCTTCTTCCATCGTGTTTCCGTGAGCTTTTTTTTTCGTTTCAAGACTGAATGAATAGGAATCACAGAATAAATTCCATTGCCAATCGCTAGCTTGTTTCAGCGGAAATCATTCAATTTATGTAACTACGCAAAGATGTTTTTTGTTTATGTATTTACGAAACACGCCCATACGTAGTTTTTGCGCGTATTGATTGTTTAAGAAACACTCAGAAGGTTTTGCACGTTTTAGTTTTGAGTAAATCTGGAACGCTATGAAATTGGATTGCATTGAAAATGACAGAGAGGTATCTAAAAAACTATTCAAACAATAGAGTTTGAGATATTTACGTATTCATGAATATAAACCTTATTGTCTGAAGATTTTCTGGATATTATTGTTTCCTGTTTGAATACACCTTGCGTTGCGCAATATGCCATGAAAATCGTAATGATTTACAAGAATTGACAGAGTAATTAGAAATATTTCATTTCGTTACTTATACTTCATTTGAATCTTGACCAGGAATCGACACGCTGATGACAGGAAAATTAAATTCTTCAATCATGTAAACAAAAAAAAATATAATTAAACCTTGCAAGTTACACCCAATAGTTTGCTATATTACATATTATGCGTCATTTTTAGACTTCAGTTGCCAATTGGTTTCATCCTAACAAGCAAAAAAAGATTTTTAAAAAAATAAAATTAGTAATCGCATTGTTTCATAGAAGACAAACGCTGCTACATTTTTAACGATGCGGAACAAATGAAACAAGCGTATTGTATGTGACATAATACGTCTTAGCAATTTCTCCAAGTAGACCACATCGTAATCAAAGGAGCTTGCAACGCATGGCTCGTTGTTTTGGCAATTGACCTATAGAGCGGATTTAATGCAACTCTGACAAAAGCTCATCTTAGCCGCGCAAGCAGGCAAAAATTAAAAATTGAAGGAACTCCATTCCTAGAAAGTAGACCTAATTTTGACACTAAATTGTGACAACGAGCATCCTCATTTTGAAGAAATGAATCCTACATTCCCCCAAATAAGGCTGACTTAAGAGAGCCATCGACCAGCTAGACAATAGAGACTAGTTGGTCACCGTCATTATCAATCACCCTCTTGCCACCCAGAAAATCTACTGATTACACAGTGGCCACTTGAGAATGTGTCATAGTTAGTAAATATGTAGGTGATTACTTAAGAGTCTTCCTTTTCAACTGAGAATTCTATTGTCGCTTCTTGAAATCATTAGGCACTTAATTATGACTTTGAAATATATTTTTTTATCCGTTGACATTTGGTTAGTTGAAGTAGGCGGATTTAGCTTAAACGTTTGTCCGGCTTGGTGTGCACCAAGTAGCCGTTTTGCAAATTCAAGCATCATGCGCAAAAACTGTTTTGATGCAAGTGACTATTTGAGGTAGTGAACAAATAAAAGGAGTAGAAGGTGAAGTGGAAATAGCTTAACACAATTTATTTTTCCCAAGTCAACTTCTCCTTAATACCTTTTTATCTCCATTCTTTTCTCTTTTTTTCTTCTCTTACGAACTGAGTTCCATTGTCAATCGGGCAGGTACCGCTATAATGCTTCGTGCTTAGAAAGAGTTCAAAACTGCTTGTTGGCTTGATCGCTGAAACGTTTGCTTCATATCTATTCAATACTTAGTTATTTGTCTAAACAAATGCCATAGGTTTTTAGTGGTATACAACAATCCTAAAAAAACTGCAAGTCAATATAAGATTACAGCTACTTATTACAAGTGGTATACAACAATCCTAAAAAAAACTGCAAGTCAATATAAGATTACAGCTACTTATTACATGAACGTGTCATCTGCATTTTTCAGTGCTGTGTTTGTCAAGACAAGATATTAGGAACAATTTTGCTCAATGATACTTAAATCCAGTCATAAATTAACGAAAACTATTATTAGGAGAGGTGATATTTGTTATACGCGTCAGAAATCAATCTGTCCAATGTCTTATCAGATCAATGTCACTGTTTTGAATAGTATCTTTCGATGTTCATAATTATGGCTTTACTGCATCAATCCAAGGAAACAAAGAAAATTATTTATACTTTTAGAGAACAATGCGTATATGGCAAAATGGTCTCTGAAGTTGATTTCTGCCTGGCAGAAATTCATAAATTAAGCTTAAAGTATGGAGCTGTCAAATTAGAGGTAATTTCCTATTAGTAGCAGTATCTCAAGACCACGGTATTTTACAGTGAATTGCTATCTGTGGTATTTTATTTGACCCAACCAATTGAAATGTAATCTTCCACCGAAAAGGTTGCCATTAACCACCAAATGAAGCTGCTCAGATGAACCTCAATCTCAAGGATTAGAATTAGTTACTCATGCATGTTCGATCAAGGATGGCCATTTTGATTACTGTGCATATTTATGTCAACCAAAGCCGAATTTCCCATGATTGTTTACAGGACATTTTTCCGGAATCGGTAACAATACACTTTCTTTCACTGAATGATGCCATATTAATCAGTGTCACGTCAGAAACGCTGCCGATTGATATTAGCTCTATTGCTTACTTAAAACTCAATTTATATTGTTCCGTTATAGTATAATGGGCCAAGTTTTCTAAGCAATATCCATAGATTGCGTCATTTTAGGTTGAAAATACATGCAAAAGACAAATCTGATTATTACCAAGGGAGTGCTAGATTTAGGTCAAGCATCCGGAAAATTAAAATTTTAATCTTTCTTCACTTACTCACCAACTTCACTTGTTGTATGTAAAGTTGTACATAGAATGCTCATACTAATACATGCAAAATGACGTTTTGTGCATATTAGACAAGATTTTATATTTTTTGCAAACTTTCAAGTTCTAGGGTCCTGTTGTGTGAAATCATATCTGAAGCGAGCATGTAAGTAAATACACCGCAAAACGACAGGCACGACTGACCTTCTCCCACATTCTCCTCCGAATTGTTTTGGAAGAATGAGTCTTACAAGGCATTCTCCGTTTAATAATGATTAAAAGAGTAAATTCCGTTTTAACGTACCTCTGTTGGTATTAACTATCAAGCACAATATACAAAATGACAATGATCCCAGCGTTTAATGAAGCTTATCACGGCTACAAATCTTTTTGTACAAAGCTCATCACACATTACAAATTATAACGTTTTTAATTTCCTTCGCCCACCATTCAGCCAAATCCTTCTTCATCACAGAGCCCCAGAAAATTATTGTGTTTTGATATACATAAACAATACAAGGTGTTTCCGACCTCGGTGACCCAGAATTTTCAGTTGCCTTTTAAACGGCAGACAACAATGTCCCGTGTGCTGTCGTGATGTTAAGTAAAACAACTATGAACTATGTTTATCAGTAGAATCATTTTCCACCTTTGTGTGATAGTGATGATACTATTACATACTATAGCTATGATTCACAAAATATTACAGCTATAATGTTACGAAATGCCACAGAATAGCAACAACAATAACATTTTTGACGAAAAGAATGTACTGCTTAAAGAGCTGCATTAGAAACTAAAAAACTGCAATTTGACCGTTACATCTTATATTAGCTATAATGTTACGAAATGCCACAGAATAGCAACAACAATAACATTTTTGACGAAAAGAATGTACTGCTTAAAGAGCTGCATTAGAAACTAAAAAACTGCAATTTGACCGTTACATCTTATATAAGCTGTGAACACGTCATGATCATCTTTCAAGATCTTTAACCACCATTATCCGGTATTGCATAAGCCAGAGAACTTTTATCCCATGAGACGAGAAAAGTTAAAAATTGTAAGTGAAATGGAGCAATGCGTAACAATGAGACTAATTACTGGATTAAATTAAGTGCAGAACACTTTTTTAAAAACTGCTATCAAGACACAATTTGGTCAGCATAAGGAGAAGGATTCCATTACCACGGGAGTCGAAGGTAATGGTTGGATTTGTAAAAACAATCCCCACGGGGACGATGCACTGAGCCAAATCTGAATCTACATTCATTAAGCTAAATGCATGTATTTTTCATCTATATCAGTTTTGTTTCAAAATTGTTACTGAGGCATTTCCAGTACTCTCACAAGACTCTCACTGAGTACTCTATGTAATTGTAACTAACAACTCTACGTCGCGTCGACAAGTAAACACGGGACAAGAAAAGTCAATGACGAGAGTTTTAGCAATGTCAAATCACGATACATAGCAACTTCAGCTCTATGATTTGCTAACATGCTTCAGCTCTATGGCGTTTTCGAAAACCTGTGATTATTTCAGCACTTCAGGTGTCATTACTTTGATAGTTTTTAAAAATCAGACAAGAACGAGTACTTTTTTATAGCTCTTGATGTAAAAGCATCAAAGTTGTCTCGTTGTACGTTGAAATCAAAGGTAAGCATTCAGTACATCCATATAAGTGCGAAAGCTCGGAAATACTGGCGTGCATGTGACATAACAACTAAAGATCTAAGGAATATGTAACATGGTGGTATTTTTCGTAGGACCATTCTTATCACTACTACTATTCCTATTACATCCAACCATGATAAAAAAAGAGAAGACTACAACGGAGTAACCGATGAGTCCGAGAAAATTAGGCTCTCACTAAAGTGGTACGTAGCAACGAACAAATTTGTTTTGTTTTAGATGTGCAGTTTTTCAGTTAAAAAAGGAGGGGGATTTCTTTCCTCGCGTCATTTCATAGCTGTCACCTTTATTATATTTAATGCTACTATTCAACTTAATTTATCGCGCAATGTATCACATGAAAAACCAAAACGCTGCGCTAAGGAAAGACGTGTTAAGGAAGTTAGAAAGGACAACTAACATTGTATAATCTACATCTTCATGCACGTAGGCTTCAAACGATGTTATATGTACACTGTACATGCTACATTTAAATCTAAATAGATTCAAAAATTAGCCGAGCCTTGAGTAAATAACTAATGATAATTGTGTCCTTTAAGTGAATTGAGTCCTACGTTAGAAAACATTTTGTTCTGTTAGTGCATGCCATTTGCAATGGCCGATGTCGCATAACACGGAGAATGCATTAAGCGTTTTGCGCAGTGTTTGCCAAAAGCTCTATGCCCTGCTCAGCCTTACCTTTTTCCCCGTTGCAGGCTGTGACCAGTACGCGTACGTTTTCCGCTGCATGTTCGCTCTAATTTCATGTGATTCCCCTTAGCCAGCGCAATCATTACCGATTTCAATCCATAACCGACTTCTGTCCGTGCCGAGATTCTCTATCGGTAAAATAATTTTACATTGACAACAAAAAATATCTAGCTGACCACAGAGTCTAGAGTTTCGCAATTCGCATCTATAGAACTTATGATGGACATTTAATATGCGTATGTAGCACACATTAGGATTTTTCTTGTTTATAGGTGAAAGCCCGCAAAGTGCAAACAGTGAAGATACTTTCTCCAAAGTGTGTATTCATATTCATAACCAAACACAATTCCGAATCCTACAAAAACACAGTTATGTACATAATTTGAATAGTCAACGGTAACATTTCGCATGCTATTTACTTGACATTCAGAGCGGTTATAAACCACTCTGTTATTTTTAAACGAAGAATTCAAAGTTCTGTACTCAAAAACAACCGCATAGGTATTTTCATGGTATAGTTTTGTTATTGATCAAAACTCAAAAACCTTCCATGTGTCAAAATTTTATCGATAAAACTCAAAAACGAACTCTTTTTATAGCCTAATGACATGTATAACAAAGCGTAACCTTGGTGATCAGTGCAAATTTTAGTATAGTTTTTTGTTATTGATCAAAACTCAAAAACCTTCCATGTGTCAAAATTTTATCGATAAAACTCAAAAACGAACTCTTTTTATAGCCTAATGACATGTATAACAAAGCGTAACCTTGGCGATCAGTGCAAATTTTGAGTGTTGATGAAAGCAATACGCGACAATAGCAAAACTGAACAACAGGTTGAACCGGTAAAAATTTGGAAAAGACAAGGGAGTTATTTTGCATCATTCAAGATCTCTCAAGTATGAAGAATTTTCTGCGATGCTTTTGCACACTCGTAGTTTTCGCCACGATAGAATGACTCACTGTACTAAACAACAATCAGTCATAACTTCATTATGCGTGCACTCACTGAACAAAGTGCACATCTTCCTAGACAATACTAACCTATATATTATGTCAATTACACCTTGATTGTGTTTATACTACAAAATTCTCAGTCAATGCTCACCTGCAGAGAAAAACATTTCCCCATAAAAATTTCATCAGGCTCATAATATATCACCACACCATTAATTTTTGCCCGAATATTTCTGTATCAGCGTGTCAATTTCGTCACAGGTGCGTAAAATCCTGTTTCATACAAAGTAGTAGAAAACATAAAACCTCCTATAAAAAAATATATAGTTTTCCTATCAATTTTTCATTCTTTTTCACAGTTTTTGCAGCTGATTTTTTTTATTCACAAGAAGTTATCGGTACAAGAGTTGATTATGATGTGTTGTTCGGTTATACATTTTTACTTGTGGTTTAAGAGAAAATGATGACATTTTGGCTATTGCTATGAAAATACATAGATTAAGAGAATAGGTGTTGATACTTTTTGAGCTATAAGTTATATTGGGATATCAAAGTAGGAAGCAAGCGAAATGACACTCTGCAACATAAACCACAAGCGAGAGAAATAAAAGTATTTTGTGAACTATGCTTTGATACATCATCAATACTTAGTTTTATAATGATTTAAAATGTAAGTAAGTCTTACAGTTGCTATCATCCGAGTTTAATGGTCGCCTGTGAGTTAAGTTGGGATATAAAAGAGACAATGTTATTATGAGCACGTAGCGTGGGTAAGGTTGTGGATCAATTCAAAAACAATTTTGAAAGGTGAAGGAGAAAAGAAAGAGCAGATGCTCTTTAGTTTTCCCATGGCAAAAGTGATATATTATTGGGAATAATGAGCTGATGATTGTATGATGGTTACCACTAACGGATCTTCATTCTCCATTGCATCTTGCACTTTTAGTGGGAAGTCATAAAGCAAAGTGTCGGATTTTTTTTTACAGTTTATGTGTATGTACATTATCCCCGCATATTATGTACTTGATAAATCGGAACAAGTGTTTTTGACATAATATAGAGACACACATTATGTGATGTTTGAATCATTTTTTTTATAGAGTTGGACAGATATTCATCAACAAAAGTTGAGTAAATGTAGCTGTTGTCGCCAGTGAAGAGTGAAGGCACTCAATACTCAAGAAATGCTAAATGAGCCAGGGGAGACTGAAATCAAACGGTATATAAAAATTATCCCCATGATGATGAGTATCAGTAAAAGTCGGTAGGTTTTAGTTTGTGCGAAAATGTACTGTCACAATTTTCATTATGGGAAAGCGAAGAAACGACCAAAAACGCTTCAAGTCAGTCGGAACATCGACCATAAAGGCTTGGGTAAAGTCATCTTCATTTACAATAGGCATACCGAGAACTGTCCATCAATGAAAATTTTCAGTTCACATTACATATGTAATATTGAAAACTAACTGTTTTTGTCAAAAAGTTACATTCTGATCGCAGGGATAGGTTTTGTAAAAAAATATACGCATATTTTAGCTTGCACCAAATTCCAATGTCACCGGAACATAATTTCTCCTCCTAATTAGCCTTGACTCATGCCTGATTTTTGAAAATGATTTAATTAATCCATGCGCATATCACGGAATTTACTATGGTATAAAAATTTAAAGGTCAGTTCTAGTCTAATCCTGGCATACCGCACTTTTCATAACCTTGATAGGCACAAGCGTACAAAAACGTTACCGTTGGCTAGGGTAAAGTCTTCTGCTTATCTGCCTACCTTGAAAGCAGCAGCAAAACTGATACCGAAACATTGACATGCTCAATACAGTAGCATCTCGGGTAAAACACCACAATAAAAAAGACTCCTTCCCTATCAAGTTACAACACAGTATTAAATAACATATAACCATCATATTTAAACCTATCTTGTCAGGTTTGTTGTTGTTGATGGGTTGAAAACCCATGCGAGAATGTGTATCATCTTCCTCCTTGTTTATAGCCATCAGCACTCAGCTCATCATTCTTCTCGTTTCCTCCAAACTTATGCAACAATCAACGCACTTAAATCCCTCTACGCAGTCAATGCAAGCGTACCATGCGCACTGACAATGTTGAACACGACAGGTAACACGTTTACAAGATACGTACGATATGAGACTGATATGCATTGCTCGTGTGGCATATACATAATGTGACTCTACGCAGTCAATGCAAGCGTACCATGCGCACTGACAATGTTGAACACGACAGGTAACACGTTTACAAGATACGTACGATATGAGACTGATATGCATTGCTCGTGTGGCAGGAACATAATGTGCTAGGTGCCAAATAGTTACTGTCGACGAGACGTCTACTTAATGTTTGTAAAGCTAACGAATGTGTGATAAAAACGTAATACATTTTTCGCAGTAAGAATTAGAGCCACTCGGATATACGCGTTTTTTACTTTGTTCATATCATTCGTCCTATACTATCTACAAGTAGACGTTTTATACTGAAAAACATAACAATCCTTTAAAATCTACGATAATCATGATATGCAAGTATAAAATGTTTATTTTGTGGGAATATGAGTATCAAAACAGCAAAAGGCCCATCAATATTATGGTCAACAAATACAGAAGCAACCCTGACATCATCCGGTTCTAAAAAAACATTTTGCGCTATGTTAGATAACACTCAGTAACTGCTACACATTTGTGGTTCGGCACTGCTCATGGCAAGATCATCATCGACCGATAGAAATCCATTTTTACATGAATTCAATACAAATGCAGTGATCAAGAAGAGACCCTTTCTCCATTCTGTGAGAAAGTTACAATGTGCCCCAGAAGGTGACTTAAGCGCAACGGCAAACCTTCCTGCAACTGGAATAAAACGAAGGACAATTTTAATCCAGAATAGATTTTAGTTTTTAAAATCAAGAAGATTCTTAAAAGAAAAACAATTTTAGTGCGTTTGAGTGAATCTTCCAATAATTTGAACAGTGAGAAACTTAAAATTATCCAAAAAAATATCCATACAAGTTTTCTTATAAGGAAGAGGATAATAGATGTGACTTTTCGTGGTTTTTGATTTACTCTATAAAACTTATTCTTAATTCGGGATTGTGTAAACCAAATTAAAAAGTGTGAAGGGCGTCTTCTGTAACTCAAGTGGATCCAGAAACTCCTTATGAATCTTGTTTACACAGCCACTCTTCATAGTAAAAGTATCCAAATTACGTTTTCATGCTCGATAAAGGTAAGCACTAGTTTTTTTTCACTTCTCACACTCTTACAAACATATAGCCAAATATTACAAGTTGGCTTAAATTATAAGCTTCCTGATTTAACTTGAAGATATGAAAACAATTTGTTTTAAAAGCTTTAGGTGAATGGAAGAAAGTGAATGTAGCTTTTTTTATGAAACAACCGGAAAACATCATGAGTATGTAATTCTTTCAATTACATATAATATGATAAAACACTGGTTAGATCTTTATTAAGATTTTGAAAAAGGCAATGTACCATGTTGTCGAAAATTTTTACCCGGGTACATTCTTTTTTATGTGGTGTAATTATTTTAATGGAATGTTTTGCATAAAGACAATACTAGTCAAATCCACACCGTCACTCAAGATGACGTTTTATTTTCGTTGCAAAATGAGGCGAACAATAGTATCCCATTTCTGGCTACTTTTGGACCTTATCTTGTAAAGTGGGTGTAGCACAGAAGCATTTCTCATTGTTCAACCTGCCTTCTTTAAACTAACAAATTATCTTAAAAAGCCTCACGATTTGCTTGTTATTCACATTACTAATCTTGTTGACAGTTATATGATGAGTAAAAATCATGTTAATTCAATTAAAACAATGAAGTCCAATGAAGTGTACGACATAAAATGATGAATCGTGTTGGTTTTGCACGATTTACGGCTTTTGTATGATTCTATCTTGGGCCACTGTAGCGGACTTCCATCGTATTCAATTGGTTTTCATACAAACTTCTTTTCAACCTTCATTTTTTAATTCTATGAAAATGTAGCACATTTTTTTCAAAAGTTTGAGGTTCACATACATATTTGACATTCTTTATTGTTGAATAAAAAGTGCAATAAAAAGAAGGGCATACTTTAGAACATGAACATACTATTCTTATGTAGATCCCGAGGCACCCACACACACTAAATTAGCCTTAGGAGATTAAAAAAGTGCAATGTGGTTCTCAGATTTGTTTCAGATTTAAAATGTGGTATTTTTTTTCTTCCGCTGTGGTGGAGTTGGAGAAATGTCGTGTGCCACATTTTTTGTTTCCATTGCAAACTTCAATCGCTATTGATCCTTGATCAAAGTGATGCAACGCACGCTGTATTAATTTTAACACGCTAGGAAATAAGAGAAAATGGTGACAATTTGTTTCTTTTTATCAAACATTGAAGAAAGCAATAAATTCATGTAGTTTTGTAATTTTCTTTGCATAACTTAGTGCAAAACGTTGCATAACGCATTACATGATTGAAAAAAGAGCCCTGTGCTTACTAACCTGATAAAGATCTAGGAAAAGAGGGTGGAAACCCGTATTAATTCTCAGTCTTTGCATTACTTTTCTCGGCAGATGCGTTCCGTGCATCAAGGATCACCGCGTATTC
>JAAXOA010001347.1:0-16359 GCA_036561885.1 Salina celebensis
GTTTTCAAATGTGTTATATTGGTTTTGTGTACAACGGCCGAATTGTATAAATTGAAACAGGATTCTCGCTAGTGACGGCGAGCTACAAATTTATATTTTCAACAGTGATAGTATACTTGTGGTGATTTTATAAGCATCTTTGGAGTGGATTCGACTATTACTATGCACTTGAGCTTGGTTGTTAGTGACAAGTGAAGTTAACATGCACTAGAAGTGCTTCCGACTCGAAATGTTAATGTTTGACAGCTACAGTTCCATTAATACATATGAAATCCAACTATAAGCAGCTTATTTATAGAATTTGATTGAGTTTTTTGGTATATAGTTGTCGTGTATGCAAGGAGTTGGAAACTTCAAAGCAGTTTTCCACAAACTTCCAGTTTTTTTTTCAGAAACACATGTGAGAGCGCACACTTTTTCTCATTTCAATTACTGAGTGGAGAAAGATAGACCTTGTGCCTGCAGTATTTGTCTGTCGGTCCGATGTCTGAGCATTGGCCTTTTTTGAATTATTACGTAAACTTTTACCGAGAATTTTTAAAGCTTCCTGTCACCGGAATTTATTCTCCTAAAGAGAAGTGTAATTGTTGACTCCAGGGAAATGAAGTTTTCAAATGAGTAAATGGGGAAAAAATGAAACGAGGTTCTCTTCGGCTTTCTCTCCTCTTGCGGATTTCGTGAAGTGCTGGTCATGTTTTAACAGCATTGTCGGAAAGATGATTATACGTCAAGGGAAATAACTGTCACTTTCATGTAAAAAGAGAAACAGAAGAGCACGAACAAGGCTTCATGAACTAAATTGTAATGAACCTCTGCGAACAATTTTCTGACTGATGCCACCAATATGGAATGTTGTACATGTGCATGTCTACACCGTTTTCTTCCTTTCAACATGTGCATTGCTTGGAGACTTCCGTTAAAAATACGTGTTGTTACCGACAGTAATTCTATTGCCGTTTTAAGCTTGGAATCAAGTTGGTTTAGTTAAATAGTTGCACCAATGTTATATTGTATTCCACTAGGACAGTCATTCATTCATCAATTATACATGCAGTTTTGGAAACGCGGGTCTTCAGCTCCCCCCTTAGCTCATATGACAAGCCAGAGCCTACTTGTTATTAAACAGAAACAGACGCATTTGCATTCATTAGTGATGTACAAAGTGCTGAATGAAAAATTCCCCTTTGAGACGGACGTCTTCGAAATGCTTTTTCAGGAACATTGTGTCTATTTTATGGACATGTGGAAAACACCAGCAATGGAAAATTAATATTTAAGAAATGCAGATAGTTACTGGAACAAAAGCTCTTAAATTTTACATTGTATGACGGGATAGATACTTGAATGAAACATTCACGCTAACGCTGGACTTTCATTTATACATGTTAATGCAGAACAGATATTTTAAGCTGTAATAACAACATATTTGGAGGTCTTATGACGAGTAATTGTTCCGTTAAAGTTTTTTTTTACCAAGTTTCGACAAGCGATTGAAAAATTGACTTCAGGGACCATACATTATCACTTGCTAGTATCACATTGATGTGTGGCAACGTTTGTGAAAAGGGTTTGTAAAGTCTATTTATGGGCAAACATGATTGTTTATGACTATTTTTAGGGTTGAATACGTTCGAAAACGGATTGAAAGAAATGTGTTGAAAAGCTTTGTGCATGTTCACCCTGTTTATGGGTTCCGAAGGAAATCCACACATGCACAGTTTTCTTTGACACTGCCTGTGGCCTGTGCTGTATTTGTCGCATCCTGTCGAGCTGATGAGAATGATTCACTTGAAAGATTGTGAACAAGCATTCAAAATATTTCCAAAATGTTTCTAACGATAGCTATCACCAAGGGTTTGTAAAGTCTATTTATGGGCAAACATGATTGTTTATGACTATTTTTAGGGTTGAATACGTTCGAAAACGGATTGAAAGAAATGTGTTGAAAAGCTCTGTGCATGTTCACCCTGTTTATGGGTTCCGAAGGAAATCCACACATCCACAGTTTTCTTTCACAGCCTGTGGCCTGCGCTGTTTTTGTCGCATCCTGTCGAGCTGATGAGAATGATTCACTTGAAAGATTGTGAACAAGCATTCAAAATATTTCCAAAATGTTTCTAACGATAGCTATCACCACATTTACGGTTCAGCCTATGGGAAGATGACTTTGCTTTATCAAGTAAACCGACAATTCGTTTCTGATTACGTAGGACCGGCTCAAAGAATATCAACGGACGTTGAGTACTTGTTTAGGTTATTGCTCGTTGGTAACCCCATGTAGGTATGCGTCAGTATAGGTTATCATCTAATCTTGGTGTGATATAGTTTTGAACCAAAAGAATGAATTGTACAAAGACGATTTTTATAGCACAAATGGTTGTAATACCGCTCGTTTTATGCTTGAATGAACATCCAAAACTGGTAATATTCCCTGTTGTGTAATGAAAACGAATGTTTGAAAAACAGTAAACGACTGAAGAATAGCTGGCATCTTTCAAGATGCAAATATGGAAATGATCTTATTATACAGTGTCACATTAAAAGACATGGCCAGGAATTTATGATGCTGTACCAAGTTGCTGGCAATCTTATGGGTGCACGTATATGTCTTTCTTATTGCATAAACCTTCAAAAAAACTACTTATAAAACCGCTTTGCTAATATTCACACTACAACAAGTTGCGAGCAAACAAACTACTTATAAAACCGCTTTGCTAATATTCACACTACAACAAGTTTAGAGCAAACATTTGTATTCACATTTCTGGTATGTGGTTGTGGTATTGAATTGAATGATTTAGAAAATATTTTGGTGATGCACATTACATATGTACAACTTGTTTTGACTTAATTTAATTACATTCTTTTCCTCAAGATCAGCAAATAGCATAAAGTATTGATGACTGTTTTTCTTACTGTTTTTTCAGGGCCTGCCATACAACCCATGTAATGGCGCAACCAAGAAAGCAGCTGAATTGAACGGGGGAAATACTTGTGGAGACGAGGAACAAATCTGAGCTTATTTATATAAGATAAGCCAGACTGTACCACAGTGCCACTAATGTCATTTCAATACTAGAAACCTGTCAATCAGCGAAGAACGTAAAACAACATCCAAGCAACTCTCGTCACGTCAAATAAAACAACAGAAAAGTTAAACCCATCTGTAAATTCCACATTGACAGCCAACCTGCAAGAAGATAAACATAGCTAAAGTAAAAGAATAGCTGATAAGAGAAGAGAAAAAATTTGTTCGTTGTGAAGTTGGAAATATAACGTTAAGTAGAATAGCAGGAGCTGGAGAACATGTACAGACTGATATGAAGCAAACTTAGGATAAGACTGATAGATTCATCACGGTTTTGCAACTCGGAACGTAGAAAAGGATACCCCCACTCAGGATACACTTTATTTAACGGAAAAAAATTGTTTTAATTTGTTTAAGATTACTTTAAGAGAAAATTAGCTTTCACTGTGCCAAACTGATGTAACATTACTATCCCCGTTAAGAGCAACACGGATATTTTATTGTACTTTTATGTAGTACTTGTTGAGGTGATATAAAAATTAAGAAAAGAAATCAATTCGAGAGTAAAAGTAAATTTGTATTTATATAAAACAACTAAATTATCGCCAGATATTGTTACTTTTTTGTAAAATCTTTGTTTTGTGTAACGGAAAACGGAAGAAGTGCAACACACATTTTGTTTTATGAATGTTGAAAGATTGTTTTCTCTCTAGAACAGTTTAATTGCCAAACTTTCACTTGTTGAATTTTTGTACAATACTGTGATTTACTCTGAGCTTTTCGCCGATTAATTTGGCTCTTCTACTATCGTAAATAACTGTAAATCAACAAGAACTAATTAGAAAAGATTGTAATAGACCTATACAGTTTAGTACCTCTGTAGCAATATGATAAATCTGGTAATATGCTAAGTACTCTCGGAAATTGGCATTACTGGTTTTTCCAGTACTCTTCTATTCATGTAAGTAGACACTTGTGAACTTTTTGATAAAACTCGGAACGAAAATGTAAGATGTGTTTGTTTCTTGGTTTTGTAGTTTGAAGAATGAATCAGATGAAGTGCAGCGTTTCAATGACTTCTCTGGAGTCACCGCAGAGCAATCTGCGAACTCCAGAGGGTCAGCAGAAAAAGCCATGGGCAGGTGGACGACATTGTGGCAGCTTGAATGCGAAAAAACCCAGGTACGGATGACTTCATAGATAAGAAATGTCAAATATTCAAATGTGTGTTAGCAAATATTTAAAGGTCTTATCAACTTCATTTTTTTGTGATTCTCTCGTGGAATACATTTTTACACATTCTTTAAATAAATACTATGTATAATCTGCGAGAGAATACAGCTATAGACCTTTTCTCTACCTACATGTTAGAGTACAGTTGTTGTGATTTGGAATATTTACGTTTCTTGTGAAATACATATATAAAAAAGAGGAAACGCAAATGGTGATTTTTTAAACAATGGCAATGACTTTCTTTTCATGATGTGATACAGGCGCACATTGGACAAGAAAATGTGGAGANATGTGATACAGGCGCACATTGGACAAGAAAATGTGGAGACGCTCTTGGGGTTCGAATAACGATGATAGTGGACAAGAAGAATTTTGGAGGATGTGCCAACAGTCTGTTCAAGTGAGTTCATATTTTAAGTTACAGTGGTGAAAGTGAACCTGAACCTATTAAAGAATCTAAAATATGATTTTTATCCTTGATTGTAGGAGCTAGTTGAAGCTAACTCTGAGGAACAAGGACTTAGACACTTTCTTGAAAATTACGGCAACGTTTGTGAATGGTTGAATGCAATTCAAATCGAAAGGGGCCGTTTTGTAGATGCTGTACAAGCTTTCTGAACTGGTGAGAAATTAAAATCAAAACAACAAATGACCATTAACACAAGCTTAATAACTAAATGACTTGTTTTTGAAACTTTAATAGGCCAACGATATGATTGGAAGACAAGAATGGAGAAAGGAAGTTAACGAAATCGCCAAAACGCTGACGCAAAAGTAAATTTTCGTTTGAAATCTCTCCGAATACAAGTTTCAAAGAACCTATTGCGTAGTTTTTTGCTAATCGCGTGATCGCTGTATAGAAAGACAATCAAAATCGGTTTAACGGAAATCTTTAGTTTATGTTCAGTTTATCGGTTAGGAACGGAAATTGGAAACAGGCACAGTCGAATAACCATCAAATTTTGAATCTTGATCATTGGAAAGCGATTAGCAAGCAACTTACGCACTCTGGAATTTGATTCCCAATGAAAAAAGCTCGTAGATATTTACCGTATTCGTGATTTACAGGTATCCCAAGCTGAAGGAAGAGTTCCAATGGCGTCTCAAACATCTGAACTCGCAGTGGGATGCTTTGGAGAAAATCCTATCACGCCATAAATCCACTAATGATGCAGAGAATACGGTGACGCCAAGCAACGAAGGTACAAGAAATGAACAAAGACAAGTTTACTTTTATGAAGATCTTTCTACTTTACAAATCAGCCTGTAGATGGCACGAAGCAGTCAATGTCAAAAGCTCAACCACACAACAAAGAACTTTTGCCTGCATGTCTTGTGAATCTGCCGTTGGCCGTTATGAAGTTTATGTTGTCTGGTTCCTGGCAACTTTATTCTTTTAAATGACCAGCTATTGAATGTTTAATTTCAGGTAAAGACTGTGACCTTGAATGGGTCCGAGATTGGCTTCGCCAAAAAGAAAGTGAGCTTCAACCTCTTGACTTCCGAACCGAATGGACTCAGCAACTGCTGGATTGCGAGATACGCCGATATAAGGTAAGAAATTATTGTCCAAATCGATTCGATCCTCAACGATCATGACTTTTAAGCATTAATCATACCCCTAAATATGCCGTTATTGTTATATTTCAAACATTTTTTCTACTCATTTTCATTTTTTGTTTCTAATATTTCGTGGCTCCATAAGACTTTTACCGTACATTAAAATATGAACTTTACAGACGCATATCGTAGACATATTATAATATTACAGTGAAAAGTAATTCATAGTTCCATATCTAATGTTCATACATCATGTTACATTAATTACAGGATGTTTTTGTATTATCATAATCGTAAATCATAATCAAAGTGCAAAGTGGTAAAATCTCAATCAATTTTTTCATCTAAAATAAACAAAGCTGAAATCAATCGTTGAATCTTTTCTTCCTGTTGGGTCACCCATGCTAGGAGAAAGTCTTACGGTACGAATGACTTATTCACCTGACGCGTATTGATTGAAAGATCACAGTTGCAAACTTGTCGAGCGTCAAAAAATTGATCTCAGGAGACGAAATTGGATTTTTTTCTGTATTCCCACGAAGCACATCCTTGACTCAGAAAGCATTGTCTGTTGCATTTTGGCCTTTTTGTACAAAAGGTGGTGTTTATTTGCCCTTTTGTATGTAGCATATTTAAAGCCATACGAAGTCAAAAGCTAAATGGCTCCATTGCAAAAGGTCTCTAAAAATAACGCTAGAATGAAATATCCTGGCTCGTGGTCGACTGATTTTACTCTCAAAATCGTGTAAAACTTAACTTTTCAAGTATTACACACTCACATTGATGAATAGAATTCTAGGAGATCGTTTGCCTTCAAGTGGCTATTACTTTTCGTCTGAGTGTTATAAAATCACATCTGAAAAAACAACACCTTACATGAAATGTAAAAATACTTGGGATGATCTATTGTTATATTCCGGACACTGCTGTGATACTGGTGTTTTAAAGTAAACTAGACAAAAGATGTGATTTGTTAAGGTGAGGAGTTGTATAAGGAAGAGAAAGCGATGTGGTTGAAAGGTTTCAAAAGACAAAAGAAGTCACCTGTTGAGTGACAGGGTCCTTTTATCTTATAATGGTTGAATTTCATTTGTCATCAATCCACACAACTATTATTGTTTCCTTGTAGCGCATTAATATGCCACCAACAGTTTGTCTACTTGTCTTTTGTCCATACTATCAATAGAGTGTGGGCTCTTGCATTCTTGATTTGTACTTTATTGCGTGATTTGCTTCATCATCATAATCCAAAATACTTTGTCATTGTGATGAATAGACTATTAAAACAAAAAATATCGTTTTGAGGTAGGACATGATGTTGAAGTGGCTTGTTGTAATTGGAGTTGAGATTGATACTTTAAAAATGCTGAAGAATGACAGAAAGCGTTTTTTAGTACATTAATCAATTTCTCACTATTAACGATATAAGGTGGCTGAAAGACTACGTGAGTTCCTGGTCAAATTCAATTTTTGCTGAATTATAGAAAGAAAACCCAGTCTACATGTTAGGAAATCGCCACTATCTTCATATATGGACAGTTTAAAAAAAATAAGGGATAAGGGACTAGGCTAAAAATAAACAACTTTCTGTTTTATGTTATGCATCAAAAAGGTGTGATTGATTCATTCCCAATTTGCGTCGTAATAATTTTTATAGCTTCCATTAATGTCCATCAATCATTCATAAAACTTCATTGGAATAGAAACCTTTGTAGCACACACAATAATGATGAAATGGCTAACAAGAAATATACCTGACAAATATACGACCCATCAAGTCCTGCCTGAAACAAGTTGCAACAGAAGGGTTTCAACATTTTGAACCATGTGAAAAAATTGATTTCTCAAACGATTCAAGACATACTAAACATCAATACAACTAAATCAACAACTAAGTAATAGGTTTTCATGTTTAATGCTTTTTATCGAAGACAAACTAAAGGGAACAGCAAACTCCATAAACGGTTGTCTGACAGACATACTTTTTATTTTTATGAAACGACATGAATTGTCTACGGGATAACCAACTACATCAAGCAATGAAATGAAAAGTTAACACTTTTTTAGTAAATTTTCAACGGGAATTACTGGTTGCGGCCGGCTAGCAGTTCTATTCAAAACCGTCGTAAATAACATCAAGTTTTAATGAATCAATGAAATCCAACATTTAATGATTTATTCTCTTAAACTGTTTTACCTAATTGTTCAAGATCAGCTATCATTGTTTACTTTCCCTGTAATTTACAACAGTATTAATGTATTTTATTACATATCAAAATTAAAATGATTCAATGCATTTATCGATTTTCTTCTTTTTCATACAGTTAAACCTCAATGTATTACGCGAAAAATATGTAAACTCTTTCAAATGTTTTTGTTTTGACAACTTTCTCAACGATATAAAGCTAATTATTTTTCCCATACATGCAGAAAAAACTTCAACAAAGATACCTGACTGAGATGTTGTCGATACGGAAATCGTAATTCAATGAATTAATCTCCTACAGGGCAACTGTCAAATACTCAACTCATAAAAATAATTAAAAGACATGGACTCTCAAAATTAAGCATTTGCATCGAGAACCTTTTTGTAATGAAATCTTTTTTATTCAGTTATCTGTCAAGCCTGAAACAACATAAAACATGGCATGTTAACAAATCAGCAAGAATGTAGCTTGTTTTCTTGATAGGGCCAGAAACTTTTAGGTATTTTTCATTGGAAAAAGACAATTCATGGGTTTTGCACTCATTGTAATTTTACTTCCCCAGGGCAGTCAACAAATCACCAACTAAACTTCTTACATTTCCATATTATTACTTAGGTAGAATCGTTTACATTACTAGATAAGATTCTTATTGACATTTTGCTTTTGATATTGAAAAGTTAATATGCAGACGGGCCAGTTGCATCAGAGCTTGTAACCCCCAAGTGTGAGACTTATTAATTTTTTATCAAATATATTTATGAGAAAATTGGGAAAGCAGCGTTTGCGCAGGTGTTTCATTTTTTATGACGAAAATCCAATACAATATTGTAAGCTAATGATACGCGTTAAGTGGTAAACAAAGTGACGAACGCAGCTCTAACAAGGGGAAGCAAAAGCTTGAAGAAAAAAAAAATGTTACCAACAAAGTTACTTCGTCCAGTTTCTATCAAATTGAATTCGAAAGTTGTGACCGCAAATTAAAAGTAATAATTAATGGAGCGGACGGGTCTTATTATAATTTTGACTTGCTAACCCCAGGAAATTGAACATTATACGTGTTTAGAAAAATGTTTTAACAAGATCATCAGCATATTTTTATGTTAAAAAGTGTCACGTATATCAAAATTCCCTGTCGGTCAGTTACGGCTGAAGCTTGGTTTGTATGAAGGAAACAAAAAAGTTTCTTCAAATCTATCGCAATTAAATACAGAGCTGTGTATAGGCAAAGTAGGCATGTGTGTCATAAAAATATGCGGCAAACCGACTTGCGGCAGTAAAAGGGGTTCTTCCATAAACTTTTACATTTTAATTCAGGGAGCATACATTAATTGTTGGCCAAACTTTTGGGCATCAGTGGTCAAGGTTTTTGGATGAAAAGGTAATAAAAGCACAGAAAATAGCCCACCGATGAATCGAGAAACAAAACAAGTATCAAGTATGAAACTCAAAACGTAGATCTCTGCCAATTTTTTGAGGACCTGCATGATACTTTCTTTTCTTTTTCTATACATCCACTAGAGGCTAAGCAGGTCCCATTTTAAAAAGGTCCTTAATAGATAATCTTTGCAAGCAAAATCGCTTATCGAAAGGCAATTGCCATTTTTCCATGCAACTTTTATGAGGTTTACAATCAGAAAGCTCATTTTACGCTCAAATTGAATCAAATTTGTTACAACACTTCAGCTAGTTGTGAAGTTGTAATCTCCCTGTCTTTGACTACTTAACCGGGCTTATTAATTTTATGAACAAGCTAATGTATTCTTTTGATTAGTATTAAATCTTATACTTACCATCACAAAAGAAAATCAATATATTGAAGCATGCCGGACTGATAACAAGGTCTATTTTTGCACTGCGCGTGCATTCATTTTTTTGCGTTCGTTTATAATGTCATAAAACAAGAGTTTATCATTCCCTCAAATCACCTGCCGACCGATCACACCTTCAAAAATTGGACTACTGCTGAGGAGTTGGCGAGGCCTTTGAATTAAAGATTGATTGTCCCGATAATAAATACCGTGACTGGTCAAACAGTTTTCAATACAATTCGGTGTCCGTCCGTACGATTGCATGAATAGTAGTGATTATGATTATAGCCTTATAGCTAAGTGTTTTGCAAAATGTACATCAAGGTCGGGAACTCACCCATGGTATCTTTTGGAGTGAAACACGACTTTGGCAACCTTCTGAT
Source organism: Salina celebensis (assembly GCA_036561885.1). Classification (NCBI taxonomy): domain Eukaryota; kingdom Metazoa; phylum Arthropoda; class Collembola; order Entomobryomorpha; family Paronellidae; genus Salina; species Salina celebensis. The sequence continues at coordinate 10,220 of JAAXOA010001347.1, forward strand.
GAACTTTCAGACAACAACTTGACTCATATTGTTTTCTCTCCGCAGTTTTGTTTTTAAAATTTAATTCTTTCGTTTGCAAACGGATTCATAAATCATTCTTGAAATTAATTTGTCAACGCACCTGGTCCATCATTTGATTGCAAGAACAGGTTACCTATACCTGTGTCAATCAATCGGCAAAACAATGGTCGTTCAGTCAAACTCGTGAACTAATTTCTTCAAGCATTTTTATACTTTAACTGATAAAATCTCTGAAACAGATACAACTCTCTATTGGTCCACCTTCCAAAAACAATTTTTTCGCACTAAGATATATTTCATCATCATAGCTGAGATGTCATGTCATCTGAAGAGATACGAGTGTTCACGAAGGACAATTGGCTATGCTTGAAGATGTTTTTCTGTGATAAGTCGTGCGTGTAGCGAGTAAATTAAGTAATCTTGTGGTAAAAGATGTTATACTGATTCTCAAAGTAAAAGCAGGAATGAATTAGGCTCTGAATCTGTGTGTTGAACACAACAGCTAGGAAAGTACCATATTTCGCGATGGATCAAAAGGAAATACTCCTCCACTAAGAAACTGATTAGGCGACAGGATAGATGATGTGATGAGAAATGAGTTCAGCTAGGTTCATTGTACTGCCAGGTCGTTGATGCTGAAAGAAGATAGAAAAAAATTATATCTTGATGAGGCGACACATGAAATTCACGTTTAAAATTATGCTAAAAACTCCACAATTACTTCAAATTGAACCCGTCGGTGATGCTCGAGGAACTTCCTCTTTGCTGGGATTTTTTTCACAAAATTATTATGAGGTTTTGATTCTGCACTTGTACCAAATTGCAGTTCCTCTGAAATTGTAAAGGTGCCTTGGGATTATTTCACACAGTACCACGCGGGGCTCAATTTTGTAAAATTGTAAAAACGATGTGAATCTAAGTTTGCGTAACTATTTCTTTCGCGGCAGACCATTAAAAATATTAAACAGTGATGTTGAAGTTATTTGCTTGCTTAAAGATGATTCAATGACTTTACTCATTCGACATGAAATTGAGCATTGTTGCGATGCGTAAAATATGGTGTGGATGATAATTATGGGCCGAGCAAGTTGTTTCAAGTCATGTTCTTTTGCTACCGACAAATGTTTTCGCACTACAGTATGATCAATGAGCATCAACGTGCATCATTCAAAATATAAAGTTTATACTAATAGGTAACAGTTAGACATACGCACGCATTGTTGATACGATAGCGGCTTCTACTTTTACGTGTGATCTAATTATCGTGATGATTGCAACTTTGCAACTACAATTTCTTCAACTAGATCAATCGCATTAGTGCAATTTCTTAGTTACGTTGGCGCAAGTAGTTCTAAATTACTATTGGTACTAACTCATTGCATTCAGTGTATCACTTTCGCTGGCTTTTGTTAACCACTTCCGTTTAGCTAATATAAATCTTAAAATACACAATGTAGCGAAAGATTCAAAAATCGACTTGCTAATATTGTGTATTGTGTATAGGTCAAATTATTAGTGTCAAACAATAATAACTTTAAGGACAGAATGATTACATAAACAACAATCTAAGCGAACTTCAAGTGGTGGATGTATAACAATAAAAAAGTCGTTAGAATAAATTGATATTGTCCATCAACACTCAGTAATCGATGCAAATGGCACATGTTTAGGAAGTTTTGATATTTGCCACAAATGACTAAGTAATGGACTCTTAACATAGTTGATGCATTACGCACAACCCAGTGGAAGCCGGTAAATTTAATGTGTATCGTTCATAATCACTAGTCACACATGTCACACACATATTTTTTACCGCTTGAAATGCAGAAAATCTAGATAAGATAAAGTTTACACAACAGACAACATAACGTTTTGAATCCAACGCTTGTCTATAATTTGCACTGCTGAAAAAATACGATTAGGATTAGAAGAACAAGGGCTATATGTCCTTTTGTTGATCCGTTGACAAAAAAAAACTTACTTTGCTTCAACTTTCGCTTTTAAAGTCATCACTTTCAAAAACAGAAGAAAAGTGTTGTGTACGCGCATTCAACATTCTGTCAACTTTGAAAACCTATTAATTGGATTTTAATTGCGATAAAAGGAGTACAAGTGGTGTGACATGGTTAGTGCAAATCTATGATAAATGTTACGATTCTTTTTTCATGTTAGCAATGTTCCGTAATCTTTATACATTGACTCGCTATCTCGATTACCTTTGCTTTAGTGTGGTTGTTATTTTGATGCAAGCACGTTTCAAATGTGGTTTGCAAATGGTACGCATGAATTGCCTTTAAACGCACATCCGGTATAGTAACAATAAGAAATAGACCATTCAAAAATATATTACAATTCAGTAAATAGGGATGTAAAGGAATGCCGAGCGAGATTTTCATATAGAGATGACAAAACTTAAATTACCCAAAAACTTTGCTTGCAAAATTTCAAACCGAACACTTCGCTTAATTTTTCTTGTCACAAGACCGACAGGAAATATTACAAAACCAGCATGGGAGGAAAGGTGATTTTGCTCATAGACGAGTAACTTAATTTTTGTAAAAAAAAACGTCAGGTAAGGTGTAAGGAATGAGAAAGTTTGTGTCTATTCAACAATTTGAAATCATTCCTCACGTAATTAATTGCTTCTATTTTTGAAAAGAAATGGATATTGCTGCAATGCAATAAATGACAGTTGCAAGATAAGCATAATATTCATCATTATAATGATTTTTTGCCACTTCAAAGATTTATTTTTAAACCGTTCGCGGAAATAATACTGAAAGAACGGAACAAACTAACCAACTCCCTGTTTGCAATAAAAGAAAACAAGATGTATTTCCTGTATTTCTTCAATAAATAAACTTATCATAAAACGATGTGAACGAATCGTCAACCATGAACTCACATCAGCAAACTCCATTTCCGCAAATAAGTACTACGGAGGCATAAGATACGAAGTCCCAAGTGATTTTGAATGCAAAACTTCGAGTATTAAAAATGAGTGGTGTTTGCATCAAGTGATGACAAACGGACAGCAATATTGCGCTATTTACTACTTGTTCACGGATGGCAGTTGCTAGTTGTATGCATCTTCTGTTTGCCTAAAACACTCATACACTTAGAGCTCACCCGCAGTGACATGCAGCGTTACGAGCGTCGTGGGGAATAATGTGTTTACGCATCGATGAGATATTTCCGGTTCGGCCGAACGAATCATGTGAACATGTGTCATTGTCCGATGATTTCCTAAAGTAGGAATTGGTAGTCCGTGTCCATATTTGAGTTAGAACCACGCGCAACTCTTTGTTTAGGCTGTAGACTGCGAATTTTAAAATAGTCCTGGAAAGCTTGTTATCATCTTATTTCATCCCTTCATCACTCTTTTCAAACTTTCATACTTAAAAATGACAGCAATGAGAATGACATATTATGTTTTATGATGAAAGAAGCTTTGTCGTAGGTTTTAAACTGAATTTCAGCAATAAATTATTTCATGTGGACCCTAACTTTTCTCAAGAAAACAACAAAGAACTTACATTGAGGTTATGCAACAACTAGAAGGGGTTCCCATCAAAGGCATACTTTGTACTGAATTAAATAGAATGCCTTAATTTAACTTCCTGCTCTGGATTAGTGCGTCCAGGAGAGATTTAATAAGTTGTCAACAACATTATATTAAAGGAAACTAACATCCGTCCTGTCTTTAAAAGTTCTAATTAAAATCAAAGCGATACAAAAGGGGGAAGCGATAGTTAAAATGTAACGTGTGTGCAAGATTTCTGATTTGTCCAGGGCATAAGACTGAGCAGTAATTCATAGCAATAAAATTTGAAATGCTCAAATTCCTGGAAATTTCCGTGGAAATTTGTCAAAGATTGAATGTACACAGTGCAAATTAGAAAAGTTTGTTGGGTCCAAAATCTGAACACATTAGCGCAGGATTTCTGACTATGGTAATTGTCTGTGCTCGTTACACCTATCTCCATTTCCTGGAAGCAAGTCAAAAAGCTGTTTATCATTAGGGTGGTCCGGTTTACTGGAATTAATTAGTGCATACTGCATATGCAGTATACTAAACGCATGTACTAAACTTTCAACTCTCACTGGTGTATGTAATACGGTTGCATAAAATAGCCAAATGGAAATGGCCTAACATTTTGTGGAACGTGCATAAACAGTATGAAAATGCACGGCTCCAACATTTCCGTTTCGCTTCCTGTCTGCGTTACCATTTCCAAGTACAAACAACAACAACGTTAAACGATAACTTTGAGATCGATTAACTAGACGATTTATTTGAAAAACAATACAAACGAAACAATGTTTACTTTCTAACACCTGCAGTATATGGAATAGGCATTAAGCACACAAATTGCAAGTCACATAGACATGTAAATCTAAGATGACTTCGACAATATCCTACAAAGCATCCAAAAGGGACTTCAGAGAAATCCATTACAAAACATGTCCAGCATTAGTATTGTGATAGTTTCGAATAAACCCAGTCAGGGCAGAGGTGCTCCACTTCTAGAAGAAACATTAGTATTTTAGGGAGAACTTATGCAAATCTTGTAACCAGTAGTGTGCAAAAACCTCCCTATTTGATGGTTTGGAATCGTTTGTATATTCCGAACTAAGAGTCTGGAGTTGGAGTATTAATGAGAGGCAATCAAGAATACGGCTTTGTAGACTTCTGCTTTATGTAAATGTTATGAAATAATATGTAACAAAAGACAGCCATTGTTTCCCCTCACACTTACTCAGTGTCAGATTTGTTTCCCACAGTGTGCCTCGTTACAGATTGTCTACCACAAACAAAAGCATATTTTCGGTACGTTGGCGGTGGTACATAAAACATAAAAAACGGGGTTGGAATTCCCGTTGAAGATGACGACTACAGCCATAAATGCTGCACTTGGGAGTGAAATAAATGACACTTTTAATGCTTATTGCACCAGTCTACAAATAAGTACATTGGTGGGTTTTATTCTTGACAGTTGGATAATATTTGTGATAGATAATGCCTCATGATTTTGAACTAATTCGAAATATTTGTCACTCACTGGTCTGTAACGGGAAAGTCAAAAGTGCTTCGTTGTATGTAACATGTATTACTATTTTAGTCACTCCACGAATTCTTCTTTACTTTTCTTTTCTCCAATGAATGAAGCTGCTTCGCACAGTGCGGCTGAGTTCTCATAAGCAGTAACGAGATGATTAAACCAATCCATATTTTATTCAAAATGTGATGGTTATTATTGATTCAATGACTATCGACGACAGGCTATCAGTTCCATTCTCCGCAATGGTTCCATGAATATGACAACAACATATGAAAACATTTGTGTCAGACACCAATTGAACCGACATTATGCTCGTCAGAAAGTATGATCTTGTCTTGCTTTGTTAAACGGTATGCTGTGATAAACAAAAGTTAATGCAATTTGTAATTGTAATATGGTTCAACGCGCTTTGTATGGTATGAGTTTCTAATTGACCGAAAGTTCCAAGCCCAAGATTCAATTGCCCGCTAGGATTATAATCTATACCCAAACCATTACCCTGTTTAATTTCGTTTACATTGTGTTTAAAAGATTTAAAAGTGCTGTACAAATTTCAAACATAGTATTCAGTATCGCAGCATTCATATATCATTTAGGTTGATAGTTTGACAATGAAGATTGTACAAAGAATAGTGATTAAAAGTAATTTTCGCGTTTCTTCCAAGATGATACCAAAACTCATACATAATATTCTGAATTATGATATATTGCGAATTCAAAGATAAGCTACCCTTCTTAGTTAGCATTGACTGAGTTTTCACACAAAAGTAGCTTTTACTTTAGATAGATAAGTCGCATTTGCTTTCCCTTTTTGAACTTTTCACCAATAAAAATGCCAAAATTAAAATTCATAAAAATGGATTAGAACAGCGCAACAACAACCACTCGCTTGTGATAAATGTTCCATTTGCATGAAACAGGAATAAAATGATCATACGCTATTAGTTGGACTTTTGCACAATATTTTCGTAAATGACCAAGCTAAATGAATTGCACAAAAACATGCTAGATTAGATATATTATGTGCAAGCACAAGAAATAATATCAACCAAGTCC
>JAAXOA010001348.1:0-16358 GCA_036561885.1 Salina celebensis
CAAAAGGTATTTACCCTCCTTCACATCGCTTCAGTTAGTACAAGCGTTTATTCTAACGACACGTCTTTGAAACAGGGCATTAACAAAGGAAACAATCCGGAAGCTCGGAAGAAATACGTTGCTCAGTCCCTCAGGAAGGATTAGGAATAATAAGAATATAAGAATACTTAAAGAATGACAGCGGCTTGGGACAAACTACGCAAATATATATGTATAAAATATTTATTATGAATGATGAATTTTACGACTGCTGTTGTTTAGTATTAGGAGCAGCATAAGCTTTAACTATCAGCAAACCTTTTTAATGAATTTAAATGAACTATAGCTCTTTTACGCAATAAAATTCAAAAAGTTCTATAACGCATTTTACGCAGTGTAGCTGAAAGAGTCTTGTCAGTGCGAGTGTCTTGATCTGAATTGATAATTTGTAAAAACTTTCGATAGTTTGAAACCCAATAACAGTGATAATTCTTGTTTTGTTGTATTTGGTTTACTGTAAATAACAGAATGAGATATGATATGGATATTGATGTGTTTGAAACTATGTATTTTTGTTTTATTGCATTCAGGACTGAGATTTTTTTCTTCGTTTTTCGTATGAAAATAAGCATTTCATTAGTGTAGAGAATAATATTATGATTGTTTTGGTAATAAAAGAAGTTATAAAACAAAAAACACTTCTTTTTTGTACTGTATATTTTTGTTATTGTACGCTGCACGCCTATAAAAACCTAGTTCACTGTGAAGAGGAGTTGCTGTTGGTTGACATGATAGAGCACTCGATTTTTTAAAAAATTGTGCAATATGTCCTAATCTGTCATACATAAAATCAAATCTTCTGTAAATACCAGTCAGGTTGTAGTTTATACAGCATAAGCAGACTTAGTACAATCAATCAATTATAGTTGATTAATCCTTCAGCATTTTCAATCGGCGCTAATGAAATCATATTAAGGTATAAGTCAACACATAGTTTTGCCATTTGAAATATTTCTTGAATATCTATTATTATTATTGACTTCTGTTGAAAGTAAAATGTCTTGGTCTTGGCACTTATCAAACAATCATCCACATTTTTACATCATCCATGTATGGAATTGAGGAAAAAACTGATTCTTGTGTGCTAAACCAATACAGAATAGTACAGTATGACCATGACATTGCAGATCAAACCATAATTATAAGTTCTTATAATGACACCGACTCATTATTTTAGGAACCTTACAACAATACGTATAATTTATCAAATCATCTTTCCAAATAATGAAAAAACCATCAGTCTATTAGTTTATAAGTACATACATGGCTTGTATCATCAATGATTACTTTTTTTGTTTTTTTTTTCTTTCTAGCTTGATCACATATTGTAATCTTTGCATGGAGAATTTGAGACTGGACACGCAAGCAACAATGGACCTCTAATTTTCAGGTATTTCCAGTAAAAAAACGTTACGATAACATGCCACTTCTGAGCATTCAAACATGATGTTTTCAATTTTGTCTTCTAATGCACGCTTATTAGAGGAACAGGAGTAAGCTAATTTATACTCATAGATGAACGAACACGAGTTTTCAATTTTTTGTCCACTCCAGAGAGTGTTTTGTGATTTATGAGTGATGGGTTTTTTCTTCTTTCGATTCCCTCGGGGTACCCATTAGGTAGATATCGCATCCAACAGTATATCTAAACAGAACACATGCACAAATCGTAAATCAAGAAAGAAGCTCATTCCGAGAAGTCTATGCATTTTCGTTCATTCTTGTGCGCAGAGAAATGTGTAGCGTTGAGATAAAGACTATTTAAATATTTTGCATTTTCGTTTTTCTTTCGCTCATCTTTTACTATAAAGTAGAAAGTATGATTAAATCAGATCAACTTTCCCTATATGCAATAGTTGGGGTTATATTTCTGATATCGATTATAGATAGCACATGTTGCAGGTAATAACACATTGCTTAAAAGTGTGATTCTCGTTACGTTCCGAAACCTGCACTTTTTTAATTTAAAACTTTGATTGAAGGTCGACACAAGTTCATCATGCCGGTAAAAGGGTGTCTCATCAGGAAGTAAACGATTATAAGGATCCAATTAACCTGTTTGATGATGTTGACAGAGATCTTCAGGTTCAGCGGCCGCTTGAACTGGTCGGTCTGTTTGATGGAGAAGAAAAAAGAACTTCCGAAGAAAGCAAAGCCAATTTTGGTTCAAAAAGGGCCATAAGATCGCCCCTGGATGAGGATATTGATGAAGTTGAAGATTCAGACGATGATGATGATGACGATGAAGAAGACGAAGATAGTTCTAATGCAAAACCAACCCCATCAACTACTGCAGCTTCAAAGCGTATTAAATCAGATACTAAAATATTCAAACGGAAATGGTACAAGGGTTGTTACCACTTCTAATGTGACTTCTACCGGCCATATTTCAAGAAATCAAACTGGCCACCCTTCTGCACCAGGAAAAGCTGTACCGTCAGGACTTCCAAAGTCATTTCATGTCTCGGGTACTGGCACCAATAAAACCTTCAATGCGTCTTTTCCCATTCCCACACTGCGAAGGAATCAACCTGGGATACCACCGCGTATTCCTGGGCTTCCAGGACTGCCTCCACATCTTCTAAAAAATTTACAGAAACCGAAGCCACATCCGAAGAAAGGAGAATTATACCTTCCGGAAGATTATAACAATTTAGTAATTCCAAAGTTAAATCTTGGTAAGTTAATTGGAATTGACTCATACAGCGCTGTGCCAGTTCTTGTTTTTCTGAATATCAGAAGTGTCAGAGATTTGGATGAAACCGCAGAGGTACGAGTAATATTATGTAATATGTAAATGATTATAAGTTTACAAAAGGTTGTATCCTAAAATCTCAAGTATTTTTCTTAATTTATTGGAGACGATTACCCTTGATTTAGACTTAGTTATAGAGTGGGTCGATGGGTTTCTCTTTGACCCCATAAGTGCTATAACCGCCAGACAAGCAGATATAACTCTGAACCCGATATTTTTGAAGAAAATATGGCGACCAGACATTTACATAGGTATGGTATTTGTCCTAAAACGCTCATCTCATATTGCCCCATGGCTTATCTAACAATAATCTTAAATGAATTAAATGAATGTAACTTTTAGATGAAATCGTGAAAGTGAAGCGTACGTCGTTGATGTCAAAGCCATTGAAACTAAAGTTCAACCCTTCCAATGGCTTTATCTCTTACACTACCAGGTAATCAATTGCGATTTGCGATTAGGCTATTTCGACAACGTAATGAGCGGATTTACATTTCCATTGTAATTTCGTCTAGGTTAATTGTGCAACTAAGCTGTGACATGATTTACTTCTACTACCCAGCGGACACACATAGATGCGACTTCACATTTCGAAGTTGTAAGCATACTAAGTTTAAGTTTAAAGTTTAACTGTGACACTCACACTAATTTCATCATCGTTTTTTAAACATTGGAAACCTCTAAATTGGGAATGGAATGTGTCTCTATGAAAGACTCATATTTTAGCAAAGATTTGGAACTTAGCTGGCTTGGAGCTGGAGTCTATTTGCAGGACCCATATGACCCTAATTTCGATCTGCAAGTTGAATCAATCGACAAATTAAAATTATCGCAGAAGTTTAGAAACTTGACAAGTATGTACTTTTACACATGACATGCAAGATTAATGATGATGAAAATGAAATTATTGGAAATGTCAACTGCAACTTGTTTTGTTTTCAGATGATACTTATGATGGTCTCAAATTTACTATCTTGGCAAGGAGAAAACTGAGTTTCCACATGGTGCAAACTTATTTAACCAAGTATTTTCTTTATTGTGATAACCTGGCTCTGTTTTCTGGTTCCTGCGAGAATGGTCGAGGCAAGGATCGGTATAAGTATGACTACTTTACTAACTCTAACTTCAATGTTTGCGTCTGTTAGGTATGAAATGAAACCACATTTCGAAACTTTCATATATATATGAAGTTTGATTAAAATTGTTAAACTCATTCTATTTTCCAGGGAAAGCACTCCAATTGTCAGTTACGTGAAAGCCATAGACATTTGGATGGTATTCTGCATTTTCTTTGTCTTTCTAACTCTTCTAGAGTTTGCTACATTGGTTTGGTAAGGATGTTTTAAACTCAATACTTGGAAGTTGGAACTGTTTTACAACAATCTAAATTTTCAAGGTTACGATCGAGGAGGGAAGACGCGGAAGAGAAAAAGTTGGACCAGGAGCGAAAGGTTGAGACTAGTACATATTGTGCCCATGCATGTTATGAAAGTGGACTTGATATCAGTTGAGATTTAACTATTTGTGCTACTATAATCCAGATTCAGGAGATGAAAGGAGATACGAAATCGAAAGAGCTTGAAAGTCCCTTCCATCGCCGTCTCTCCACTAATTCTGTGAATCTCCGAAAGTACGAACAATTTGCAGAATTCATCGAAAAGTACGCTTTCGTTATCTTTTCCATTGTCTTCTTGGTTTTTAATGTTGTCTACTGGAGCTGGTTGCTGGTTTGTTCGGATTATTTCGATTGGAAAGTGAATTCTACACTTAACGCTGACGTTGATTGAAATACATTTATGATTTATCATTCTTTTATCCAGTTGTGAGTTTGTGAGTAAGGCTCTAATAAAATAAAATTAAACGGTATTTTTCGTTACAACATTTATTTTTAATCATATAAATATTTTCGTATAGTTAACGCAGGCGCTCACAAACACACATAATAAGGTACAAAGAAAATAGAAAAAAACTTTATATTTTCGTAAACCACATTATCCAGTCATTCCGATTTGCTGATTTTGAGTTAAACTTTGATCTTGATTGGAAGAACTGTTTGGCTCTTGAGATTGCTGAGAAGATGGAAGGTCTGAAATTTACATTACAGTGTTGATAAGAAAATGGGGACAGCTAGTGAGAGAGTGTGTGATGAAGACCAATATAATTTTTGATTTCGATCATTATACAGTCTTCTTTCAAAATGGTAGCAAGCACCAAGGCATGCAAGTAAACCATTTTTTATACCGCAAACTAAGCAATATTAAACTGAACACATTTCGGTTTAGTGTTTGTTTTCCTCTACTGCAAATATAAGACAAAAATATAGTATAGAAATCAAGAAGTGAGTAAACCGACTAAAATTATTTACACAATTATATGTACATCGATTGTTTCAGCAAAAAATTAGCAGGAAAGCCGTGGCTAAGCTTTTCATAATCAGGATAAAAGACATCGGAACAAGGGTTCATAAAAAGTGATACAAAAAAAGGATGATACAACAGTGTGCTGGAGTCTACAGAAAACATAATTTGCCAAAGGTTTACAACAGAAAATATAATATAGATTGAACATAAATGTCAAGAAAAACATTACTTAGACTTATTATTATAGACTAAATTAGAAAAATAAAGACAGATTTATACAAGAATACTAATCTACAGAGCAAAATTAAGGTATGAGGTTGCGCGCTTGCAAATGAATTATCATTTGTATGCGATATCATATAATATTTCGTCCAAATACCTGCTTGGTTGGGTCTTAGGCTTAGGCATTTTCCCAAGTAAACCTTGTATTTCTTTCTTCTCGTCATAATTTTTGACCAAGTCATAAAAACTTAGGATGTAACGGCATATTTCTATGATCTTGTCCATGTCCACGCCAATGTCAGCGAACCAAGACTTAGTATCCTTTTGCATCACCACGCAGGCCATCATCAAACACGCTAATAAACACAAGCCAAATCAAATACATGGTGGCTATTTCTTTTCATCAATAGTAAAACAAAGCCAGTTTTCTTACCGAGTGCTATTTGATAAGGTGGATACAGAAGACATACGTCTGTCCTTAAGCTGTCATTGACCATGCGCCAAGCTGTAGGAAGCAACTGCTCTTCATAACCCATATCTTGCACAAAGTGAACTAACGGTCTGTACGGTTGATAAACAATCAAGCAGCAATCCATGTTCTCCAGTAAGTAAAATTCGCATTCCAAAATATGATTGGTTCTATAGGGGAATTCTTGAGTGTACGCATAGTTGAACTTGTTTTTAACTGTAAAATATCACAACAAAAATCATTAAAATACTGAGAAGGTCCTCCTACTTCGAGCTTTAAAATTATTTTCCTTACCGACTTGATGACAGGTGCTTACTAATCGAGAGTTTGATATGACACCAAATTCCTCTACTTTGGAGGCGAGGAATATAGCGGTAGGTGCTAGTAGCAAGGGATCAATACATTTCAGCGAGTTTCTTGCGTAAAATCTTTTAAAATAAACAGTGGCAGTGGCGATAACTTGTTGTCGAAGTTTTAACTGTTCTCCCAGGCTTTGCATAACTAGAAATATACAAAACATTCAATCAGTGGTAGAAACGTCTACATCAAAACTTAAATCAGTTTGCAAAACCACTTACAGTTACAAAAGAAAATTAGAACTTTTTGATGATCCTCGTCACTCATAAACTGCAAATCGTTCTGTCTGTCACGAATCAAGTCTTGCCTGTCCACAATCCACTGCTGGCTATTGATAATCAAATCATTCCAATGTAAAAAAAAAATACTAATTTGTTATTTCACTTTTTTTCATAGAAAGAAATATGCTCACCAGTGTGAACTTTGCCAAAAGTTTCCAGCCATTTCAATATGCGTTTATTTGTCAATTTAGTGTTAATAATACTGGATAGTTTAAACAAATCTGAAAACTATGTTTAACGTAATACTGCAAGTAATAAAATTTTATATTCTCAACTTTTTAGTTCACTCCAAAGCTTCCAACTAAAATACAGCTGCATTGACGAGATATGATTTTGTAAACAAACCTATCTGTTCACTTCAAGTAAATACACATCCGTAAATACGGATTCCGTATGTGGTCGAATGTATACGTGTATTGTTTTGAGAGAAGGGTACCTTCAGTAGTTACCAATAACGTAAACACGAGAATTGTCTAACGAGTTTTACCATAGGGTGGCACTTTCATAGTATCAGTCGTGGTAAATGTATAACCCCTAATATCAAATACACAGAGTGCAAGCGGTAGCATCAGCANTAGGGTGGCACTTTCATAGTATCAGTCGTGGTAAATGTATAACCCCTAATATCAAATACACAGAGTGCAAGCGGTAGCATCAGCATCACTCGAATCGCCTGCAGTGAGATTGAAAAACAACTACAAAAGTATCTGATAAAGTCAATTAGTTTTGAAATTAGTTTGGACTACGCAAATGAAACTAATCAAAATTATTTACAATGATTAGAATTGGAGTATAAAGGTGTGTTTGGATTTGTGAAGACAAGTTTCCTGAGCTGATTTCCGTATTTTGGATTTTATAAACTGATTTTTTGGAAGGACAGACGGAGAGATTATTTGATAGTGTGGAATAAAGAATACTCTAACCGGTTTGGAATTCTTTTGCACCCACAGTCAAGTTGAAACCGCAGCGATTTTTTCGAGTGCTTCAGCTTTTTTGATAAACTAAAAATATACCTACTCTGCTGGCTCAGTGGTGGTGGTAGTCGTGATAAGTAGAAAAAACTTGACTCAATTTGCAAAAGTCAAGTCTGTAACTAACCGGCTGGTCATAGTCGGCATTCCAAAACATCGTCTTGAACACACTTGCAAGGAAAAATAGAAAGAGAAAGCTCCACATGTTCCACGTCCACCAAGCACATCACTTTTAACAATTGAAGCAAACGCCACGTTATAAACGGATTGATATCTTTTAGTGAGTTACTCAATACAGGGTTGTTTTGTAAGGTAAGATAATATGTGTGCAAGGAATTAAAATTTTGAGAGTGTATGCAATGCAATATTAGTCGATGAATGAATGGTTATGGTTATTTTGTTCTCTCGCAGACTAACAGCAACATTGCAGAATGTCTGGAGCCGGAGGATCTGAAAAAATTGACCCTGCAGTAACTGCAGCGGACAGTCTCGGGATTGACCCCGTTTACGTTGAGTACGCTCGGCAATTACTTGCCCCCATCATGGCTGATGGATGCTTTGACAAATATCTTGGTTTGGATTTCAGCGATGGTAAGCGAGAATGCCCAATATTGGAAATAACTAGTTATTTGGGCACATACTATTGGATTGTGATTAATATTTGATTAATTGGTTTCAGTCGATTGTCTTAAGTACACAGCGAGCAAGGGTCTAGGAATCGGAATAATTGCTGGATCTCTCATGGGTAATCACCTAAAATCGAGTTGTGTATTAGGTATGTCAACTTTGATTTGTAGTTGACTAATGTATTTCTTTGGATTCATTATTTCAGTAAAAGTCCCTCAAATCTTGAAGATTCTGCGTGCAAGAAGTGCTGCCGGTATCACACTTTTAAGTGTGTTAATGGAACTTTTCGCCATTTCTTCAAATCTTTCGTATTCTTACGTCAGTGGATTCCCATTTAGGTAAAGAGAATTGTCAAAGTTTGGTTTGTGCTTCTGTGAAGTCTACTTAGTTGTTCCAGATGTTGGTATTACTGGTGTGTTTTAAATTTGTCTGATTATTGTAGTGCATGGGGTGAAGCATGCTTCCTGGCTGTTCAAACAAGCCGTAGTAGCCATGTTGGTTTTGTACTACAACTACGGAAGTATTTTGCTTGGACTGAGTTTCTTGGTAGCTTACGGATCTTCAATTTATGCACTAGTATCAGGGCTTACACCGTTGGAAACTCTTTGGTCGATGCAAGCTGCGAACGTTCCAGTAATCGTAATCAGCAAGGTAAGGTTCATTGTGTGCAAGCACTATTATTCATATCGCGTCGCGTCAATCTGTCTTCATGTTTGGTTTTAACTTTTATTTTATCCTTTTCGTGTTTTAATAGCTCATTCAAGCGTACTCAAACTTCCGGAATAAATCTACTGGTCAGCTCTCTGCAATCACGATTTTTATGCTGTTGGGAGGATCTGCTGCCCGAATTTTCACTTCCATTCAAGAAACTGGAGATCAAGTTATAATCATCACCTACGCTGCAGCTACGTTTGTAAATGCTCTCATTGCATTCCAAATGCTCTGGTACTGGAATAGCGCTGGTAAAAAGAAAGCTGCACCAAAAGCTGCAGCTGGAGGCAAAGGGGCTGCAAAGGGTAAAGGGGGTAAAGCCAATGGACCTAATGCCAGTTCTCCGAAAAAGACAAGTCCAAAGAAGAAACAAAAGTAAACGAGACCAGACAAAGTATGATAACCGTAAAGTAAAATACTTGACATTGTTGTTTGTGACATCTTATCAGCAGGAAACTCTTGTGCTAAATGTTTAACTTATTTATGTAGAATATTGTTGTTACCTATTTAATTGAATTTAAGTTATATACTGGTGATGTAAATGTAAAGCTAAATTTTGGTTCATAGTTTTTTCAGCCAAAAATGATACTCCAAAGAATTGGTTATAGTTTTAGTGGTTAGTGTAATTTTATACCCGAAAATAATGTTCAGATCTTTGTTTGGATGACGGGCCGGTGTACTTTGTACTTTATCCTAGCCAATACTACAGATATTCCATGATAGCTTTTAACATTTAAATGAGGCTACATGTGGATGAGAATAACGATTGAATATATCAATTAAATAATAATTATCGTCTATAAAATCTTTGATACACTTTGTTTTTGTTACACGATGCTTAAAACGAGACGATTTAGTATGTGGTACTACTAATCTACATATTATTAGTGCAAATGACATCTTAGAGACACTTTTTTTTATCTTGTAGTCAATATCAGCTCAATTAGATAAACTCGGTACTTTATGTCCTAAATCTTTTAAACTTTAATTGTAAAATAAGCTTCGAAACCCCATACTGCTGGATTATCCTTCATTCTAGATAAGTTGAAAGTTGGTTAATATGTATGACGCAATTGGCCGCGATGAAAGTTAGTAATAAATCCTCAAAAATCCTGAATAGCATGCTTCCCTGCCAGTTCTTGTTCCTATTTATCGGTTTCCACGTTAGTCACAAGTGTACATTTAGCTTCCGTTGCTTTTATGATGGTCTGTGGATATTGCTGATTTTTTGCATGGCGGACAGCATGTAGTATGCTTGCTTCATAATTATCGCATCGATATATTTAAATTTTGGTTATAACTGATACGCCGGTTCAAAAGTTAACGTCCGTGGTACATTGTTACACACACAGAGCCCTGCTACATATTACAGAGCATCCAAGTAGTGTGTTAATTTAAATTAAGTGCATCTTGAGCAAACATCAAATCAATTCACATAGTATGAAATGTCTTGTAAGGTATAAGGGAACTGCATGAACCAAATCAACATAATTAATTTGCTCCATAACCCGTCGAGTCTGAAAACAAATTACGATTTCTCTCAACGAAATGAGTTTCTAAGACGTTTCACGCCTTCATCAATTTGCTTCCTCGCATCGTATCACCATCAACATCTAGTTGTAATTCAACCGAAGAAGTTGCTACTGACCACATCTTTCTTATCATCATCAAAGGCTGGGCAGCCATAAATCAATACAAGGAGCCAAGCTCATCTCTTTAAATCATAAAATGGGCATAACCGTTCCCAGACGCTGCCGTTGCGTTGTGTACATTCTACATATGTAGTATGCATGCATACTTCGCGTGTATCTATCTGTAAACTCCAGCGGTTTCATTGGGAATTTGCATACAACCGAGCCAAACTAATTAAAACCTGAGACTTAAAAACGTTCTCCAGGAAAGTTCGTTTGTATGCAAAAAGTAAAACAACTCAATCACTTTATACTACGATTATCATCATCAAAGGCTGGGCAGCCTAAATCAATACAAGGAGCCAAGCTCATCTCTTTAAATCATAAAATGGGCATAACCGTTCCCAGACGCTGCCGTTACGCTGTGTACATTCTATGTAGTATGCATACTTAACGTGTATCTAGCAGGATTAAAACAAGTCCCTACAATTGCTCAATTCCTACAAACTCCAGCGGTTTCATCGGGAATTTGCATACAACCGAGCCAAACTAATTAAAAGCTGAGTCTTAAAAATGTTCTCCAGGAAAGTTCGTTTGTATGCAAAAAGTAAAACAACTCAATCACTTTATACTACGTCTACGCGTAGATTGGAGGAACGTTTATACTATAAAATGAAGACCGTCAGGGGCTTGATTAAGACATGTAGGTAATTTCATTTTCTAGCTGATTGAATGCAAAAGATAAAATTTGTTACCCGATGCAGATCAACTCAGTTTAATCCACAATATACAGATTGAGAAATAATTAAAGAATCGAAATAGCTTCTGGACTTTTCTTCATCTTCTAAAATACCACAAAAAAACTTACATTTTAATTCTTTGCTATAAATCAGCAGAGCAGATTTTGAACTTATAGAGCTATCGAACACCAACGATTTTGTTCAAACAGGACAAGTTTTCGCTCATCGATCCCAAACTCTCTCTCTCTGCTTACCAAGTGTCCTCATCAATGAATATTTGCAGAAAAGATTAACCGATAAGATTACACCATTCTGCAAACAATAGAAAAATTAATGAGGCAACTTGATTGCAAATTGAAACCCATTTCGATTATAAAATAGCAATACTTCAGTACTAAGCTATAAGTGACTTCAAAATGTTCACTGCAACTGTATGTGCCTACGAATTCCAATTTACATGATACTCTCAATGATTTGTAATCGATTAGTTTTCTCGCAATCTCATTCATTAAAAAATGATTAATATTGCTGATTCTGTGATTCGTTAACCAAATGTGCCAAATCAAGCTCCCTGATCTGGTTCATCTTATTGCTTACACACTGAGTCAAAAATAAGTAAAAAAACGTATTGAGCTACTAAGCATCTTATGATGATTTAAAAAGAGCACATAAAACCAAAGTTAGATTGTGTTCATACTTTAAAAGCAGTGAAAATTTCCCATGAAAATGAAATATTGTTTTGATCCTCATGTCGCATCTCTTGACAGTATCAGTAAGTTTGTGTGGTAATGCAAAAAGTCAACAAAAGTAATAAATATAAGGGAGTCGTTACAAAACTCATTATTACCCAGCTTCTCAAACATTTTCTTCCTAATTTATTAGTGTTCATGTATGTAACCGTGTTGAGAATCCTTTTCGCTTGAAATGCACCCACAGGAGGAGTTTCAAGAAGCTCGCTTGGGTTTCTGGAATGACGAAGTAAACAAGCTCATGAAAATGAGAATCATGAATTACATTATCTGTTAAGGATGGAAGGATTCCCTCAAAAAATTGTTGTTTTCATTCATTTTAGGTTTAGTTAAAGAGAGGGAGCCAACCCTCCTCGTGAGCTTCTCGTCGAAACTCTCGTAAGTTGACTAATGTAGCAAGAGTAACTTCAAATATTTGCATAAAGCTTAATACAAAACGCTCATAAATATTTTTTGGCTAAACACATAAATCGATAATTCATTCTCACACGACTCCCCAATCTGATAATAATTTTAGCTTGGAATTCATAATAACGTTGATATTGAGTAGGTGGATGTTTTCAAGATCGAAAATCTCAGCATGCGTGATGATTACACACACCTATTGGCGCCTCCATACCGGCACCGTAAATTTCTCTCGTCTCTTGGTAAAACATTACGTATTTGGTACCGAAAACGTTAATGAACGCTGAAAAAGGATTAGAACAGTAAACAAAACTGTTACTTATATTATTCTGGTTTTTTATTTATGCTACCGAAATTTGCGTTGAACATAATTTTCTTTAATTTATAATATGAAGCTTACTTCTTTGCTCCATGTCATTTATTTGATTTTAAGCTGATTGCATTATTGCATCTTTCAAGTTTTCTTTGTCAGATTGATTGTCGGTTAAAAGATGACTCCCAGATTTGTACAAGCTAAGCAAGCTAAAGCACAAACCATACGAAGAGATTTAATAGGCAATATTTTGATAAGATATGTGGAAATGATTTAAGTCAACAAGTTCCAGCTTCTGGCGCACGAAAAAATTGCTACTGCTTAGCATAAAAATCGTGTGTCTTCCTCCTTGTCTTAAGTTTACCCAAACGACCTTAATGGATGAGACGTATGGACACGCTCATGTAGTAAAAGTTTACCAAAGAACAAATAAGATGAAAGAGAAAACCGGTTCGACTTTTCTCATTCTTTTCCAGCTTCCTCATAAAGTTTATCTTTGGTGGAGTGAACAACACTGACAAAGTCTGTTACTCCCATAAGTAGCCAAACAAACAAGTTGTTGTCGCCTGCTACTTGTACTCACTCAGAAACTGTACACCTGCATAATAACACGCGAAGTGCCTTATATGCTATAAAAAGCAGTGAATAATGTGGCAATCAGGATTTTCACGATTCCAGCATCGAATTTCTTAAAGTGTGCAACCACTTTGTTTCAAATGCCAGTGTTTAAATGAGGCTACAACGCTCAGGTAATAGGTAATAACAACACTGTACATACTATTATGTGCATACATTTTTTGTACAAGATTGTAATGGTTTTTACAACATTGATTGGGAAAAGATTTGTTGTCGTAACAAAAGGCTGGACCACCGTCAGATAAATTATGCCCCATAAAAACAGCCAAGTATACACGTGACATGGCATCTCAGCTCAAAAATTTCAAAATAAAGTACACATAAAACCCAGATAATTGGTTAGTAAAGGTAATTCATTTGTCTGTCAATTCTATAATTTTATGCTAATAAGTTTCACTGAGAAATAGTCAAGAAACATTTCAGAACGATTATGGCAAGAAATGGCAATGATTTGACGAATTATTGCACTGTATTAAAGCAATTATATATGCATACTGTATTTTATTTTCTCTTTTTCTATTCCCAACTCATGCTCATGTGAAATACGCATCGCTGTTTATAAGCGAAATAGGAAAGGCTCGATGAGGAATCTATTCTTGTAATCTATCTTAACCCCCTTCCGCGACTTATCGCTTCTGCCAAACAAAGTAGTACACGAAGATGTCAAAATTAAAACCTTGTGAGAGATGAAACATGGAGATTTGTTAATGGTAAATGATTTCATAAACCCCATGCTCCACTGCTCACACATCACAAGTCATTTACTATAATTCGGTCGCAACATTAACATCGTAGAAACAGCACTTACATGGGTTGCGGAGATGTTATCAGAAAACAGAAATAACCGTCTTCAAGGGGAACATTTAAAAAAGATGCAAGGATACATTTGTAAATACAAAATGTTTAGAAATACTCTACGAGTCTCTGACCTGTTATGGTGTAATAATGATATGCGCAATAGGTAATTGAGCTTCTACATATAAAATCTCATACGGGGATTCAGAAGCCGATTAAAGTCGTCTTGAAGTCTGCAGAATCTGATTTACATACATTCGGTTCGTTACCCCAATATAATGAAAGTTCTACTGGTGTTATATTAAATGCTTTATAGAAAAACGAAGGAACTTTCAGATAATACTTGGAATAAGAAGGTGTTGCAGAGTAGCACCAAAAAGGAATGGAATGTTGACACTTTTCGCATCGAAAACGTAAATTGGTTAACACAATGGATACGGTATGTAGGTAAAGTTTCCGAAGAAAAGATTTTCTTTACGAAAGAAGACATCTAAGGATTTACCACGGATGTCCAGCAGAGTGTCCCGTCATATATTTTCTGTGTACAACGCCTTCAACCTTCTGTCTATGACAAGTAATTTTACGTCAAACAATAAGTTTGTAAGGTCACATCGCTCCAGAGAGGATCCTTACCTTAAAACACAGCCGCAGGTGAACTATTTCCACAAGGGATTTTTTTATACTTCTTTCTGTTCAACTTCATTGAGAAAAAAAACCTTGCAGGAAAATGAATGGTAAAAATTTCGTCCTCAACGAGGATCAACTTCAAAATGCTATGTGACCATCCCAGAAATTCCTTACCTCATTTGATTCATAAATTCTACAACGGGACTTTCGTAGGTGGGAAACTATGCACATGTTTCTCAGAGCGGAAGGTATTCTCATACATTACATCTATCAAGAACATTCCAAATGTTAAATGTTACACTCCGATTCATTCGGATTTCTAAATTTCCGAATCCCAGTCAAATGATATTGTGGTACAATTCAGCGAAGAAAACTTAACTCTAATCAATCCAACGAAGTTAATTTGCGTAAATATATATTGATTCATGTACGATCTATATACGACATGCCGTTTTCTAACGTTTTAGGAGAAGTTAGCGCGTAGCAGTGGCTATTCTACTGCGTGAAATTAAATCCGTAGCAGTATTGATTGATCCGTGGAGCAATAAGCTACTTTCCCCTACCTTGATTATGATCAATATTAATATATGTACGCCCAGGGTTTCCAAAAAAAAATCTTGGACAAATAAAAATTCTCATATTAACTTGGGTCCGTTGTTGGATAACTTAATACGCTTAACTACACACGCATCCTAGACCAAGTATACCACAAATCAAAGCCAGATTATGGCTACATTTTCATGAAACTAGGAAGCAAATCCGGTGAACAGAATGTGCCATCTCATCGTCCGTAATAATGTCCGAGATATTTTGTCCTCTTATAACAAATCTGATTTTCATTTTGTGTATTCCATTCCTTCAAGATTATTACTTTGTATATTATTAACATTTTCCTTTTATCCAGGTTCATCTAATCGAAGGAAGAGAAAAAATCTCATTGCTAGAGTGGGCTTACTACATTTTCTCGTCTCTGGACATGAGCTAAAGCCCTCATTTTTCTTTCAATTTCGCTGTAGCTCTCTATAATGCGAGTACAAAAGCACACGATCATTTTTCTTAGAGCTGCCAGAGGAATACATTTTTTTGTATTTTATTTTCAAGAATCATTTGTTTTCTGCTTGCTGCTTACCCAAATTTTTACACTAGTCACTAGAGCGAATGACCCATATTCTGTGAAAAAAGTACAGAATCACTGCTGGGTTTCATATTTAATTTTCTCTCGATAATTATTTATCCACAACAGAAAATTTCTACTTATTTGTAAATAAATTTTCATTGTTTCTTTCGGCATCTTGAAGATTTTTTATTAAAACAACTGTCAATCATGATCATCACCTCGTTCGGGTGAGTAAAGGAGAATCAACTAATAAATGCCCCTACAAATCCAAATATGTTCTTATTAAACTTAAAACAGAACCGCAAAGTTTTATTTTGATGTGCAATTCGATCCGGCAGTAGATATCCTTCTTTAAAAACACCTACATACTACATACAAAACTAGCTTTCTACATGTTACAATATTGAAAGTTTTCATAACGCGTAGATCCACCTAAACGAGGGATTTTCGGCACCTCATCAAAACTATAATTGTACTCGTCATCACTATCATCCTGTGGTCCCAAAACCATTAATCTTGCTATCGCTCGATTTCATTAATTATGCCCATCGCA
>JAAXOA010001349.1:0-16355 GCA_036561885.1 Salina celebensis
CCTACATGAAGGGATATGTGGGGATTTACACATACTTCTTTGACAAATATTAAAAAACTGGAAGCACATATGGGTTCCCATATAAATGTAAAGGGCTAAACGCAAACGTTTCAAATGAATTTGAAAATTCTTTATGCTTAGATATCGTTCTTGTGTATATTGTCCCACTCGCATAAGATCTTATTATGTAGCATACGAAACATTTTTACCATTACAAATACGCACACATTAAAAGCTGGATACAAAAAGAAAACATTATGTGACGAAGATTACTTTCCACCCCCTGACAGTTCCCAAGTCGATTTCATAATGAAGGATTTCTACTAAAAACCGATAAAAACACAAAACAAAATGATGTCTAACTCATTTAAGATTTTTAACAGTGGTTCAGCGGCTCCTTACGATGTATTCACAATTTGTTCTAAATAATATAGATACAAGATATTTGTAGATATTTTAATATGGCAGTAGTTGTCGCAATTTGCTACAGTCCAATATTTAACGAATTAATGTAATAATTTTTCTTCCCATTTTTTATTGGTTGAATTTTATGTACAAGTATTGTTATATTTAACTTCAATAAAAACTCCATGATATTTGAACTTTCGCTGAGGATTTCGCGGATTGATCTTGTATTAAAACATTGTACAAACTTACTGGTGTCTCGCATTGCATTGTGGATTAATTGTGATTTGTGATGGATGTCCGTGTGGATTGACTGTGAATACCCGTGCCCTCAAAATGTCTTTAACACACACATGTAGCATTCCATGCCATGCAGCAAATTCTTCCATGCACGGCTCCGATTTCAGATTTCAGATATTGTCATAATTTGAAAAAGCATAGTAGTACCAGATCCCAAGTCTCATAGCATATAATTGTCATAGTAATATAAAACATGCAAAATTTATCTTTATCTATCTCTCAGTATTGTTTCTATAGTCTTTAGTAATTAACAGTACGATTTAATTTGTTTCCATCGGTTGTCCAAGCTTTTTGCAAACATGTTTTATAAATACAGACAAAATTCGATAGTTTATAATTTTTCATTCGTCACCCCTGATATGAAAGAAACAATATGTCGGAAAAAGACATACTCGTGTGATTTGCACTCAGGTAACTTTACGTCAATTTCAAATATTATTTAATTTAAAGCACATATTTACGTCATGGCACCTGATACTGATACGGAGGCGTGAGGACTGCACTTATATATTTGCAAACCATAATATACATAAATTAACCTTTCAACTTCAATTTATGAATACTTCAGGCTTGCCCGAATTGGGATTGTGATGCTTTTAAAATGTTCTCGACAAACGTTTGGAAGCCACGCCATCTC
The DNA here is from genome assembly GCA_036561885.1 of Salina celebensis. NCBI lineage: Eukaryota > Metazoa > Arthropoda > Collembola > Entomobryomorpha > Paronellidae > Salina > Salina celebensis. Next base: position 1,343 of record JAAXOA010001349.1, read on the forward strand.
AGCAACATTTTCCCGACTGCCCGATTTAGGTTTAGCTGCAGCTTTTCGTGTTCGGATCCGGCCTTCAAGATGGCAAGCATTCTCATTCCATGCATCTGTAATGAGAATCTTCCCCTCTCGCCCCCAAAAAAAGCTATGTTTAACTCATACGTAACATCAGATCAGTTAGGTATATTAATACTTAAATTCATCTAATGTAGGAAACGTCGAAATCGATATTTTTTTGTTTAGACTCTGACCTAATATATATTGTGATCATCGACAAATTTTCACCAATGTTAAAATGTATCCACCAAACGCAAAAAGACAGAGAAAATAAACTTACTACACGAACGAAGACAAAGTAAGAAGTGGAAAGTACGAATTCCATCTACACGCTACTCCTGAAACCTTTTGATCTTTTTGATAATTGACAATTGATGCAAACTCAAACGTTACTAGCAGAGGGCAAGGCTAGCAAACAATAGTAAATATGCTAGTTAACTCACTCTTACTCAATGGCCACGGAATGAAAATATCTTACCATGAAATGTTTCAACTTGACAATAATTTTAAAAACCATAACTATTCCACAATACCCAGAGGAAACTTCGTGTATGCATGCAGAACCTTATATATGGTGCAGAACTTTTATGTCACATTTTCCAATAGAGCCATTGGTAAATATAGATTAGCAAATAAACCAGTACAACGGAATACCGAAGTAGTGTAAACTGGTCACCTACACCCAATGAACTACGCCCTACCCTAAAGGAACTCACATTCCACATCAAAATGCCCATCCTTTCTCGAGTTTCCTCGATACCGACTCCCGGAAGAATTAATGGAAGCACTGTTTCGCTAAGAATTATATATCCTCAGTGTCCTGGGAACCTACATACCAAATTTCAGGTCAAAATTCCGTTTCCTTCAATTCGGGGCCGTCGACGGATAGACGGACATATATTGACAAAATCATCAATTAAATTATAAAGGTTAAAATTATAAACGTACTTCAGTGCATTTTGTCCCCATAATTTTTTGTGCATTTGAAAGCCTGACAAACCGTATACGAGTTCAACTTATCGTTATGTTACTTACTATTATCGTTCTCTTTACATTTTACTAGCCGTGATCAGGATACGAACTGGATAATGAGTACTGAGTACCAACCAGCCGAATATGTGAAAATAATATTAATTCGACTATAATTTTATCATCAAATCTTTCATAACCATGATTGGTGACACGTTCTGATCCCATTGCCAAACTATTAATTTATTTCCAAGTATAAGGTTTTGAGAAATTCGTTAACTTAAAAAAAATACATGCCCAGATACTTTCCTCGACAAAAAACAAGTTGCAATTCCATGTTACTGAGTATTTGTGGCCTAGGTGTTGTATGTACCTATCTAATTCTACATTATTGATGGGGAAATCGATGAATATTCATGTTAAGTTCAAGCAATCGACAAGCAAAGAATGCCTGTCTCAACCTGGTAGTTGAAATAAATGCTAGCACTTTTCCCTGTCGTCTGACGAAAACCCAATCGGTGGAGGTACCTGTGTTGTGTTCCGAATTTCCCAGGCTAGATGAATTGTGCTTTATATCATGAAGCTTTATCATGTAACCAACATCTAACCACATACTCGATGCATGCTGATCCATTTTCGCGAAGACGATACTTCATGAATTTCCAATATCCTCGCTCATCAATAAGCTAACACCAACTCTTTCACTTAATTATTTGTGATAGTTGGCATGAAATGTAAACGTAGGTTGTCAATCATGCTTTTGTCTTTTCTCTACATTTCGTTCAGCTAAATGAGTTTGTGTAGGCAACCGTTTCTTGTGAAAACTAGCTTACTATACTGACTATAGAGAATTAGACACGATGCACTAAACGATTGATATTGGATGTAAAAGTGAATATTTAAAGAGTAAGTCAGCATTGTGTAATAAGTTTTCGACGATTAAGTATTCGTGGGGGATAACACTTTAAAAAATGCAAGTCCAAACCACTGCTCGGGTCATTTTAGTAGTCCAGAGTAGTAATGGATCATGAAGGTCATTTCGTCATGAGTAAAAAATTTTCACATATTCTAAACTAGGAACTACTAACTACCACTTGTGTAAAAGAAAGTACGGCTGTGTGTGTTTTGATGAAATGTTGCATGTACATTTTTTGTAGCAATCCCTCTGTATCTAATTGAAAAGCTTAGGCGTAAAGCCAAATAAGTACCCAAAATAGCAATATTAATAATTTCTATTAGTTGAGTAATGTAGCTCCAATTAAAATGAAAGTAGTCGTATTAATTAGTCGTATTAATCGCATCGTCATTCTAAGAGTTTGAAAAACGGATGTAACATGTATATAACACGAAATGCGAACATACACCAATCTGATCAAATAAAACTTTTGTGTACGTTCACAAACGAATTATAGCAGGTATTTCGAAGAGAAATTTCTCTTGCTGTAAGCTCTTGAATTAATTTTTCCGAAAAACTGCTGCTGTTCGCATCAAAGCATGTATTTCTCATGATCATAAAAACTATAATATTTGAAAATCTTCTTAGTTTTTGAATTGCAAACCCAAGCCCTGCATTTTTGTCTTGGTTTACAAATTGTTTCTGTGGATGTGTGGATTGCAAGAAGCGGACGCGTTTCAAAACGCAGTAAAACTCCCGAAATCGCATGCAGAAGTACCCGAATTCAGTTGGAATGAATATTGTATCTATAATTTATGTTTGTACCTACACCTGTCTATGTATCATATATCAACTAAATTCTCATTGTTTTTAAATCTTTTAATATTCACAGAAAGTTTGTATTAAGCAGCATTTCAAACTGAACTAGTGCTTGCACCTGCTGGTGTCTTGAGTGTTGTCAACAACAACAAGTCTTCTTAGCTCTTTAAACTTCAACCATCACCGAAGTAATGGTTTCCTTGGACAAGCAAGCTTTGAAATAACGTAGTTACATCGGCCTAGCCGGAAATGAAGGGAAAGCGCCAATTTGCTAGCCAGCGTTCCTAGAGAAAATATTACGGTTAAAAATGAAGTGAGGAACGTTTACGGAGAAACGAAAGGAAGCCATCAGGGAAAAATAAAATGAAACTGAAATGGTTGGACACACGGAAAGTGAGTTCCCTTGTCCTTTGTCGACTGTTCTCCACTGGTGGAATGAGTTTACTTTCTATTCTACGCCTTTTCCTATGCTTTCATTCAGCTTTCTCTCGAATCGTTTTCCTCAAATCACATAGACAGCACATGTGGTATACACATATCCCGTCGGTTCCCCAAGACATTTGTTAACTTTGGTTGGTAAACTGAGCCTGAGCGCAGACCGGAAAGCAGAAAGTTAAAAAACTACCAGTTACTCCCATTAGTTCGTAAGAGATAATCTTTAGACGGCTCCAACGACTGGGTAGAACTTTCCATCTCTATTATTTTGGCAACTTTGGTTCTACAAAGTATTAATAACAATACTGTAGGTGAATAACGTGGCTAACGGTAATAGTACGTTGAACGGAAGTAGTGATAAACTTAATTCTCATGCTATTCTTTGGCCAGCATATGAACCTAAGGACAAATCGTATCCACGGTTGTACGAGACAATCAAAATTTAAGGAACTTAGGATTTCTCCTACATCATTTAGGTGGGACATTTTCTGAAACGAATTTCCGACGGTTTATACACATATAACAGATTAAAGCCCAAATGGGTATCATTAACAAATTAGCAAGGAAAACAGCCAGTTTAGATGCTGAGATTTATATTATGTGTATGTCGGTTAACGGTAAAGATGAAAGAAAGCAGCTAACATTTAGTGGCATTACCGCACATGAGGTTTATATATTTTGTTTAAACAGGGAACCTTTGTGTAAGTCAGATGGAGTTTGGTTGAAATCTCAATACATCATTACGACAACTACCAAAGTCAAAGTTGCGATTGGGGGTTATCACTTCTTTCGACCATTCATGTTGGCATTAATAAAATGTCAAACATGATCGGCTGTGCGTACACACCATTCATCATCTGGCAGACATTCATTTGAAGGAATACAGGCAATCAGGAAGTCAAAAAAATTTCGTAACCAAGTTAATTCAAGGTCAGTGGTTCATACCAATTGGTAGGCGGAATTGAGCTTGACTTAGTTAAACCGGTCATACATTACACCGGAAACAATAATAGAAGAGAAGGCTTCCATGTAGTTACATTTCAACATTTCCAGGCTTCCATGCATTTTTGTAGACATGCATCGCTACCCCATTACGGGGCTTAAACTTCAACATTAGTAACCAATGCGCGAAATGCCGCTAAATGGTTGCACTATTCAAACGTTATTTTAGGATCCACCGATATTGAAACTGTTACGTATTACTGTGTACAGGATTTATCGACTGGTAATAATGAGCTGTGATTGCAACTCACCAGTATTTTGATTACATGCAAGGACTAAAAATCAAATCATACCGTTCGTCAATAACTAGTGTAAACTAGCCCATCTGTTTTATGACGTTTTAATCCATTCTGAACCTACAGCTTCAGTAAACTATAACTATATTAAATTCAAACTAAAGGACTAATTTTGATACGGCCTGTGTCTTGTTTGTAAGCGTTTTAAATTAAACCTGAATAGTCGCCAACTCTTTTCTTTGCTATTCTTTAGTATAGTAACGATTGCATATGATTCGTCATTCGAGCATGCATTTGTTCTTCTTCTTTAGCCATATGCGCACATGTTTGATCTGGAAATTCTACGACATGTCGATTAGCCTGACATCAAATCACACTCACACTACGCAGCATATGTCGTATTGCCGCACTGGTGGGAGAAGTGCAGTGAGCAAAAACAAAACACCCAAATCAAACGTTTCTGAAAGAGCTCGCACAAAAAATGTTTCTACTTCCTCACTGTTTTTCTCTAGCTTGCACATACATTGCCTCTATAAATCGGATCTTTAAATTTTAAAAACACCAGAGACTCCGAGAATTCCTTGGTGTGACAAATTTGCTCTGTGCGAACTCATATCCACTTCTTTGCGTGCATGATTTTTTGTCTTTTTAATGACGTCCTTCTCCGATGGGTTTCCTCGCTGCATCTACAAAGAAAATTGTATCTGAGCACGTTAGTTTTAGCTTTTTACAATTCATTTTATCAGCAAGAACAAAAAATCCATGCAGCAAGGTGGGATACCGTGGTGATGAGGAACGTGTAGAAGAGGCAATATATTTTTGCTCTCTGGGTAGCGCACAGTTGATAACATTTTGTACGGAGGCATGTTATAAACCATCTTGTAGAAGGAAACAACTCTCGACTCGAAGCTTATATGCAAAGCGCCAAGCGAAAGGGTTTGAATGGAACCGTTCTCTTTGCTAGTGAATGACTCAGGCGAAAAGCAACAGTGCTTCAGAGTTTGCAAGTCTATGAAGGAGACCACATATTCCGATAGTCGAGCTAGCGGGTGAGCTATAACAATGTTGGAACGTGTGTGTGCCTGAGAGTTAAGTTGGTGGTTGTGATGTTATATCGGTTCTCTTGAGCTGCTACTTCACAAACTGTTCCGTTGAACGTGTAAGCCTAACTTGAGGTTTTTCCTATAGAGTTGCAGCTCATGCTGCTAGATTTTCTACCATTATGAAATTGTACTGGTCTGATAAGCATTGCATTCCTATCCACGAGCTCGTTTCGATGTAGCGTTCTTATGTTTTGTGTGAGCGTTGACTATAAGGAATCAAGTGAATTCTCACATTAGTCAGTCCAGTCCAGGACTTAGCTGGTTCAACTTTGTGCCTCAATATTGGCTTGATTCTCGAGTTCCTTTAACACAGAAAAAATAGTTTTTTGTCTTGTCTCTTGAGCAATGAATAGTCTATCGTCGTGTGTGAGTTGGTGACTCAATTCATGTGGCTCTCGGCATGCTACCGCTCCTGTCTTCAGACGCTCCTCTGTTTTGCAAACTTTTTTGGGAAAATGGATAGTGCATAAGGCTAGTTTTATCATTTCTCAAGCTAAGAATAGTGGCGTGCATGAGTTGTGAATCCTGAATCTAATAGAGTCAAATCAGCAAACAGCAATGCAGCAACACGAACCATAAATTATATGATTTAATGAACATTTATCAAAATGTGCAGCTTTTTATAACCACAGACATAGTTACAAAGAGTTCCATTTTGAAGCTGTAGTGTTTTTTGTAAATCATTGGAAAACAATAAGTGGAGACACCGGTTGCTATTGAACGAAGCGTTGAGGACATAGCACACAAGTTTTTGTATCCCAAAACACCCCACAAAATGTGAAAAACAGCTTAAATCCTTCTTCTGGACATTGATCACCTTGTAAAAGCAAATTAGCATATCTGGAAACAGTATGCTGCGGATTGCGGTTTATCAAGAATGGAAAACAACATTCTGTTCACTTGCTGGACCTGTTTTGTTTCATCTGCCCATGACAATGACACAGAAGGAAGCGCATGTTAATCAATTAACGAAAGGAGGAACCACGTTGACTCTTAGATAATGATAACTCGATAACCCATTAGATAACTGCACGTATCATCAGAATCAATCTCAGTCATTTGTAAATTAAATGGAATGAGATAAGCCAAGCAAAACCTTTTTCGGATTTACACACAATTTAGCGTTTTTGTATAATCCATATACAATACAATATACGTCAAATGTCAATACAAATTAACGCGACATACCAATAAAGACAATCAAACTAACTACTCCAAATTAGTCATTACCGGTAAGAAAACTATTAAGCATCTACTTTGCGTAGAAGCCACGAATAACTTATCATCATACATAGCAGCTATCAATAGTGATAAAAACCTGTTTCGATAATTTTGTTTGCTGACAAAGTTTGTCTTTGCATTGTGGTTAGTCTTGTCAAATGATTAATGACGTGATGTCTGTATTTATTTATTCAAGTCCAGATTTGTATGCACTGGGTTTTGCTAAAATATGTTACGTCATAAAATTTAATTTGTGTTTTCGATGGTGCTAGTGTAGACGCAAAAGCATTTTTTCGTACTTGATAGGCATCCAGCGCACAAGTATTTTAATAATACAATGTAACAGCATTGCCTTCAGCTTTTGTGAATGCAAAGCGAATACTACAACAATATGAAATATACATGCTGTGAGTTGTGAATAGTTTCAAGATTGGGTGACATTAAGATCCTCTTGTTCGCGCATAGAATAAAAAGAAAGTGACATTGTGTATGCGTATCTAAAAGCACAGTCTACCTTCTCCATCGCGTGTTATGAAGCAAAACAGCAAAAAGCTTATGTGAACTGTTTACAGATTTGTTTCGAAGCTCATGAAATTCTAGTCGCATGGTTGTGTGTGCGAACTGTGAAGTGCAACAGTCTGGTATCATTAACTAATGGAAATTTGGAATTTAGGATCTAGGTGCAGGTTTTAAGCTGACTTTATTCCCCAAAATACCTTTTATCTATTATACAAGCAACCAACCACATTGGTTGCACTTTTGATTATATTCGTGCGAAAATTTATAGCTACTGAACGTAGCAAGTTGTCGCGTCAACGAAAAAACCGTCAGGGAACCACTTGTTATACAAGGTAAACACCTCTTACTACATTATACATTAACTATTATTGAATCGCATGTCATGTAGCGGCTTGCCTGTTCATTGTGTCTTTCTCCAGGAATTGGATGTGCTCTTTAAACAAAGTAGATTCTAGCTCATTGTTTCTTCCAATTATTATATAGAATATTATATAAAGTAGCTCTAAACCATCTAGGAAATGCTCAATTCAACATTGGAGAACCGAGCCAAAACTTCATTAACGATTGGCAAATATAACTGAAGTAGTATGAGATAAATGTAGGGAATTACTATTCTTAAGTTGCAGTTGAATGTTAAACAACTTTAAGTTTCTCTTTTGTTTGTTTGGCCAGCAACTTAACTACTTCATGGGCATGTGAGGCACTATTGTTCAATGGGAACTCATATGAGCCTCATTCCATAGTTTCTTGTCTGCTTACACCTACCCTTTCATAATAAGCTCAAAGTCAAACACTGACAAAAGTGTAATGAATAGACGAACAAGTATTAGTCATCCAAATTGATTTTAGACCTGAATTTGGCCAACTTTTGAAGACATGACAAAACCTAAATACCCCATGTAATTATTGCAATTTTTGGACCCAAGACTTTTTGAAGAATTTACTTGAAGCTACAGCATTAGAACATTTACATTTTGTTCATTTCTCTTGGTGTATCTTTATCTACGAATTTTGTTCGTTATCAGTATGCCGTTCGGAAGGCGTCAATTTTAAGGCTTTCAGACACAATATGGTCATTATATTTCATATTAATGAAGTAAAAATGAGTTGATTGTTTTGCAGGAACACATTCACGTTATATTCTGTCATCGCTATATTAAAAAATGTAGTATTGTACCAGTAGATCTTCCATAGCATTATACGGTTAGTTAGCACATATCCATCGGAATCCATGTGGTTGTGGGTGGATAACCAGATCAAGAAGATTTTTACGAAATGATAATAGATTTCACATTGGTTGGTGCTGCATGTACTTGAATTATTAACTTGCTTACATCATCGTCATTCACGAAATCCTTTTGTTAGTTGGAATCAAGTCGTGAAACAGATGAACCATCATCGTGGTTGAATTGTGGCTGTTGTGGTATTGCTACCATTTACCGTTCATAAATAAAAGAAATGCCTTACAAACCTTAAGAATAAGAGCAGTGCAACTCAGTTCTATTTATTTTGCGAGCGACGAGATGCTCCCTCCGCACATTGATGTTCCATGTGCCCATTTCAGTTGGAAACAAATTGAAAACACCAAGCAAAAGAGTATTCAATGACAAAACTGATGTCAAGCAGGGCATTTATACTCCATTCAGCAATTGGCTGTACGAAAGTAGATTGAACAAGATAACCTACATACGACACAGTCTACATTTAATTTACTTAGCACAAATGCACGAAAATCTGCTGGGATAAAATAACATGAAAATGAAAGCAAAAGTCACAGTCACGAGGTAATAGTAATAGCGAATGTTATGTGAATAGCAGGAAACGATTCTAATATTTTTTTATGACACACAGGACATGTTTGTTTATATAAAGGCAACAAAAAAATGTACATAAAATATCAATGTGCAATGACGACATCATTGAATATGATCGATATTTGAAAGTCCCCTGAGAAAATGGTGTCTTTCGTAGATCGTGGTAATAATGACGATATGCAAAAGGTGCTTTTATGTTTTAGTTTTTACGTCATTATGATGTACTACTTTTTAAGACAACCAAACTTAAACGCAAGCTAACTGTTATGCATCTGAAACGATGATGAAGGAAGGATTATGTGTGGCTTTCGTGTTTAATGCTTCTTATCAACTTGCTGGCTTCTTCGTAGAATAGCTGTCATGTAGTTTTTCTCACAAATATAGTTTTGCACACAGTGATGAGCAGAAAAGTGAAGTTATTGTTCATCACCACACGCAATGTCTCCTCTTGATGATCAAAACTCATTCTCTCCCAGCATCGTTTTATTCCGGTAGCGTGGGTTGTTTATAGTGTGTGGTGGATACACAATCGTCAGCATCAGCGGCGCTACAAAAGGCTAAAAAAGTGACATAACTCAATCTTTTTGTTTGGTAGTTGTTCAAAAGGAAATGAAAGTTTTTTTTTGTGGGGAGATGGGAAATCCAGTGTTATTGCGAGGAACAACCAAGATATGTGGTGAAAAGGAAGACGAGTGCTAGTCTAGATTAAACGTGTCTGGAGTTGACGTAGGTAGACTTTTAGTTTCAAAAGTATGTTTATCTTTAAACATGCCACTGCAAACAAACATGACACAACATACTTTTTGCATGTCTTGCTTAGTTCGTTTTTTGGCGAGTCCAAACATCTCTGAAATCTTCTCAATCATCATCATCATCATCCACATAGCAATAAAAAAACTAAGTATGACTTTTTGCTTATCTTCATTACTCTTGTGTAATAATGAGTGACCAAAGAAACCGAACAAAACCATAAAAGCTATGTGCAACATGTTCGTCATTCAGTAATGGAAGCCAAAAACCGCTCGTTTGCACATTTTTTACTTTTGTCATGGATAATAGCAAACCGAAATATATTTTATTAAAGACCTCCCTGCGAAAGTGAACTCTAAACTGAATGAGCGGAAAAAAAAAACTTTTTAGTTAGTTTTTGTAGCTGAAAAATGAAATAATGATGGGATGGTCTTCGTTTACCATGGCTCACTAGGTTTTGCACTGTCCATGATTTAGCAAAAACGAAGTAATTAACAGTTGTGCAAAAACGTACCGTGGACTAAGGTAAACGAAATGTTTTACAGATTACTATGCTTTTTCAATTAAAACAATCGTGCAGATGTGACCAGTTTCTGGGTAGTAAGCCCTTTCTCGACAAACTTGGTTCAAAATATTACAGATTTGCTATTTCCACATAAACTTTATAGAGTACGCTAAGATTTTGCACTCATTAGTTTCCTCATGGCTCAATGGGTGCAAATAGAGTAAAGTTAGCACATGATAATGATTAAGATGAAGATTTTGATACATTTCAAGGTATGTTTTACTCAAATATGTTGATCTAATAGAATAATTATGAGTCCATAATATATATTGTGTAAACCCTGCACAATATACAAAAGAAAGGGATAAAACGACTCTAGTCAAACAAGCAATCGAAATTTAGACAAATTGGAGAAATGTATGACCCCAAGCTCCATGACGATAATGCCATAAAACCATAGGTCACCAGTACAATAATACATTATACTATTAGATGAACAAATTTTAAATGCATTTAAACCACGAGAATAAAAACATCATGTCAAATTAAAGCTATGGAACGGATTCTTAAAAACAAGACCATTCAGAATTCATTAAAAAACCATGCGTCATTGTACAAGACCACATCTTTTCTTTTGAGCGTAATGAGGTGATTAACAGTAAGTAACATATGTCATCATTGTAATTCATATCATTTGCTTCCTGCTCTAAAGCTGATAATCAAATAAGGATCCGTCTTTAGTAGTCTTTCATTATACATCCTAAGCTAGGCATGTATTATTCATATATGGTGCACGTGCGACCAGGTAAACACCACGTTCGTGTTTAGACATCGTAATATTCATTTTCATTTTTCGTAGAAATAGGTTATATGGATCCTCTACTTGGAAAGATTTGTAGTTATGATAATGCTGATTACGGTGTGAGTGTTGGTTTCTTTATGTTATAGTCGATGTGCACTTGTCGTACGTGTTGTTTTGTCTCAGCTATAATTTCCATAATTGAGCATACGATTATATTTGGCAAAGCTTAATCATGTTGCAAATATAATACTTCTGTAGTTTTGTACTTATTTGGAGAAAAGCCATGTTCATCAGAGCAAGAGAATGTTGAGCGTGGTCCGTGCACTTTAAGACCACCGTCACCTTTCTTAGAGAGGGCCAATAAAGACACACAAAGATGCTACAATTGTATAAAGTTTGCCGATTGAAAAAAGTACGAAAAGCAGTGAGTTGAAAGTTTAAACATTATACTGAAAATAATGCTTCATGTATGTATGATCCATACACTAGACGATTTGGTAAATATTGATTCAGCGATATTATTGCCAATGAGTTAAGAAAAGCTGTACACATTTTTTAAAGAAAATTTTCTGTCTTTTTAACTTAAGCACAATTATTGAATTCTTTAAACTCAATTTAAACACGATAAAATAGTGACTAATTTACCATAATATTATACATATTTGATGTTCCTACATGCTCGTAGTCGTAGTCGTCGGGGTTCTTGTTTATACAAAACTTCATGCTTTGACTGTAGGTATCATACATACGTGTTTGGTTCGGTTGCAAAAATGTATTTTTCTCAATTGGATAGTTTTTAATACATCGCCATTGAACATCTTTACCAGAAAGGTTATAATATGTTGCACAGCGTGCAATTTTTCATAATCTCTGGCTGAAAGTAAGTTTGAAACTGTGTACGTCATAAAACCGTCAAGAAGTTGCTGAAATCCATCCCTCCACATTAATGAGAAATATAAACTTGGATCATATTACGTACCATGGACTTCATCATAGTATGTATGTGAATGATAATGTCAGTATGGCACAAACACCTCAACCCATAAAGACGATAGTGTTTCTGGAAATGTATAAATATTATTTGCGAATTTTTATAGCATCTCCATTTTGTGGACGTATAATGTGCATGGATATGTTGATAGACATGCGTTACAAAACGAACCACTTGTGGATTTAATGTATAAAAGTTTAAATCAAAGCAGACAACAGTCGGAAATATTTTCTTTGATGAAGTTGGCTAAATCTTTCTCTTGCGTAAGATTCAATATTAAAGGTAGGTTGAAGGTTGTGTATATTGCTTGAAGTTTTCTTGCATAGAGTCTGCACAAAGCAAGCAGAATAATATTTCTTTCCTTATGTTCGACCCAGTCGCGCCGTTATAGTGCACATTTTATGCTGGTGAAACATGACTACCAATGAATTGAGAAAATATTTTTAAATACATGTTTGTTCTGGCTTATTCCAACTTACATAAATTGAACCTCGTATTTTAATTTACCAAAAATATAGTACTGCAGCTATATAATCCTTGAGGCATAGCACGATCTGGTCCAGTGAAATTTCAGAATGGTTCATGCGAAAACAAGGGAAGGCAAAATCCGGAGAGAGTTATGTTGAAACTTTTCAGCTAAAAGCCTGAGCTCATGCATCCGTGCATGGAAAATTAATATAAATACTGAGTCGGTTAAATAATCTTTCTATTCAATTTATGAAACTTTGTTCTTTTTCCATGTGTCCTTCATATGGATTTTTCCAGACACATACCACATGCAGCTTCTCCTTTTTGTTTAAAAAAGCTCTGCGTAAAAGATTTAAACGGGTTACTGCTGATTACATTTTGTATAATGCACAATTCATTTTCATCGTAAACAGTAGAATCTTGCTTGGCTCGCTGCAATACTGGTTGCTGGACATTCAAAATTGCGAACGTGCTTCAGACCATGTCCAACGAAAAAAACTTCCTCTTTTAACATGTATCACAACAGAACCAACTCATTAAAATCACAGTCCTTCCCGAACTGGACAGGTTTTCTGATTTTTTTATTTTTTGAAAACCGCCACATTGGATACATTAAGGTAGGCCAGAAAAATGTATGGTTGGGCAAAATATTACTGATTCTAGTTGCTTGCAGGTTGCCACTTGTACTGCCTGCAGAGAACATAAAAAATTATATACCTTTGCTTCCAGCACGCGTTGCAAATTAATGTGAAGTAATGTGTGCGAGTAAATGCGACTGTCAAGCCAAAAATTGCTTGGCTACAAAAAAGAACAGCTTTACAACCATCACGCACTCAAGTTCCTGATTTACTAGTATGCATATCAGTTTGGCTCTGTGACTAAATTTCATAGTTAAAAATCCGATGTTTTGTGTTTTCGTGTTGGCATTTCTTCTGTTTCACATGGAATTAATCATCTTCTGTGATTGATTATTAAGTCATAACACGAGAGGCAACTTTGTCCCTGCCATTTTCGCGTAAAATGTTTTCTGCAACTTGCCATTTAGTCTTCGACCAAACCGACTCCATAAAATCTACAAAATGTGTTAAGGTATGCTTTTGTAAATGCTGTATGTATGTAGTGTTCCACTTGGAGTAATTTTTGAGTAAAAACTGATTCACCCTTCTTCACGTCTACTTAATGTGAGGCAGAGAATGTTTTATGTTGAGTGAATAGAAATCGAATAATATGTTCAACACAAAATCTGCATTAAATATGTATCATTTCTGAGTAACTGGCCTTCCAGACCGTTAGAATCCAGTAAAATTAACCCTAGGAAAGTTTTTAATCATGCTCGTGGGAATTTGTAGACCTTTTTGAAGCTGGGTAATTAGCATATGATTCGGTTGGAAAACAGAGCATCAATGTTAGAACGGAACAATAGTCAGAGTTTAGCGTAAAACTTTTGACCGAAGTAGCAACAGAAACTTTATGAAGCACACGAATTGGGTAAGTAAGTACTAGGCATAGCGTGGACCACCATTAAGGTGTGATGTGGTGAATTTTCTGTCTAAAGCTTTGCAAATTGTGTGTGTTTCTCGACACTTCTGCAGGAGAAACGATGCGAAATAGAATACGTATTTGGCGAGAATACATGCGGAGATTGAACATGTTGAGTTTTTTTTCGGTTGATTACCCTTTCCTGCTAAAACTGTAATTGGTCGTAAATCTATCAATTATGGCATTGTTAAAACTAGCAAACTTTCATTGTATGCAGTAGGTTACCGCAGAAGTCAGCATCAAATAAATATTCAGCTCTAGTAAGAGGAAAAACGATGGTTTACAGCAAAATGGAAATTTTCATTGCAAGCTTTAATTGACTTTATCCCTACAAGAGCTACTTTTACTTTTACAAGTAGCACAAAAATAGTGAATGGGCTTCTCCTGGGCTTCCACTTCCACATGTATAATGTATGCTGCAAACTGTGTGTTACATAATATCGTCATCGTGTTCTTCGTTTGCCAAATAAAGAACAGGTTTTTAATTAGTTCGACATTTTATGAACACCCATTTGACATCTAGAAATTAACTCAATTACATTTATATTCGAAATAAACCTGTCATTGTCTTCCTCTACATTTTCAGCATCAACTTGACATGATATTGCTAATGATAAGGAAGAATCAGAGTGAAGAATGCATTTCATACATAGTTTTTGAGTTTTTTAAGCATTCGTTTGTTTGAGAATGCACGAAATCTCCACAGTGACAATTTAATGGCAAAGAGTACTAATGGAGAATATAGCAACGAGTAAAATAAGATATTCGGTAAACTAAATCACAATTGTATAGCATCAAATGGAGTCTAGGATAACATTGTATACAAGATTTTTATTTTTGGTTGAAACACATTTGAGGTACTTTTATAATCACGACTTGTTTTTGAACTTTTGTTGAGTG
>JAAXOA010001350.1:0-16342 GCA_036561885.1 Salina celebensis
CTTCTATCAACAAGCCACTCTTCCTTTCGATCAGGTTTTGTTCTTAGGTACGCAAGCATAAGTATATTTCCCATAATACGGCAAATGTACATATGAAATCAACATGTGCAAAATGTTCATATCCTCTTTCAAACCACTTTGATGCAAACACTCCTATGTGTGTGACCGTGCTACTCAAAGTAGATCAATTCTGTAGCTTCTAACAATACGGCTGTGTAGGCAAATAATTTTCTCACATCCGTTTTTTAATTTATCAAAATTGGGCAAATGTATTCATAATTGTAATACAAAAAAAGAGCTTACAAGGAAATTATCGTTTTCCTTCAACAAAACGGCCTGAAGCGGTTACAGCGGCGAGCGATTAGGAATTGTGAAATCAATTGTAAACTTCCTCCCTTTTTACACTTAAACGTGTGTAGAACGTGACACAATTGTGCAGAGATATCGATGACGGTGTCTATCGTCTATCTATAATCGTGATTCAGAATCATGACATGGACATGATTCAGGGACGCAGAATTGTATTGAATGGATTGATATACATGTGTGAGTGACGAGTGTTCCATCAAGTTTTTAATCAATGATAATTTGTTTGGGCCTCTTATCTCATCTTGTCGGTCTGTTTACTTGGAAAGAAACCAAAGCCACACATTGCGGCTTACTGAGGGTACTACAATTACTGGGAAATAACCCAAATGTATGATAAGGAAGCATTGTGATATCAAAACTTGCAACTTTTGCGCAAACAAAATTGAATACAAAAGGGGCGGCGATACATTCTAGAGAAGGACACCAAGGATCACGACAAATCTTAACAGTGCAACTGTGGTGATATTAATTCATCATGTTCGGTTTATGTAAGCGAAGGATAGTTTCATTGCTGGATAGATGATCTTAATAGTAAACAGTAAGCAGCTAGAGTTAAAATGTCTTTGTTTGCCTAATTTCAGAGATGGAAGATCGCTCAATTTTATTAGCTTGGGTCTATTTTGCCCTGGGATTTAGCTGAGCAATTGCGGTAACTTCCTGTGTTGGTTAAAATTGGCAGTGTCCATTAGTATAAAAATAGCACAAACCAAAATGGAGCGCGGGGAGGATATTTTTACCTCAACATTTAACTACCTAAAAGGACCGGAACCGGTAGCAGCATTCCAAAACGTGTGCGGCGTCACTTTAGAAAAACGCAGCGACAGTATTAGTGAAAGTGATAAAGGGAAGTCGGTGTACGACACGGTAATCAAGAGGAAATGGCTGTACTGGCTCTTCCTCTTTGGAACATCGCTTGGCGATGAAACATTTTATTCTGTATTCTTCACATTCTGGTTCTGGAGTGTCGACGGTGCTGTTGGAAGACGTGTAGTAGCCGTTTGGGCAATATGCATGTATATAGGTATATGTAACCTTTTTCTAGTTGTTTATAATCTCACCTGATTTTTGTCGGGATTACTAACAAAATTTAACTTTCTTCGGTTGAACAGGTCAAAGTTTAAAAGACATAATCAGATGGCCCCGCCCAGCATCCCCTCCAGTTGCAAAAATGGAGAGGAAATGGGAGCTGGAATATGGAATGCCAAGCACCCATGCCATAGTCGGCGCAGCAGTACCTGCAACTATTCTTATCTTCACTAGTTCCAGATACCAGGTACAATCCAAGCTGAATTTAATAATGCTTGTTTTTTAACGCAAATGAAATAATATTTTTTTCTTCTGCTTTGTGTATTGCAGTACTCTGTTGAAATCGGGCTCACAATAGCTATTTCAATTTGTGCACTTGTATGCCTCAGCAGACTCTACCTTGGAATGCATTCCGTACTTGACATCATTGCGGGTTTAACTCTTGTGTTCATTCTACTGCCAGTCGTGATTCCCCTTGTGGATAACCTCGATAGTTTCTTCTTGACCCACGAACTAGGTGGCTTTTCGCTAGTTGCTTCTGGTATACTACTTTGTTTGTGTTATCCCTCGGGCGACCGCTGGACGCCTGCTCGAGGTGACACATTTGTCATAATGGGAAGCGCTATCGGACTCAACTTAGGCCACTGGATGAACTACCAGCTAGGAATAATCAGAGGGCCACCTCCATCTAGTCCACCATATGTCGTAATGTGGCCCACTCTAGCTATGAGCTTACTTGCTCTCGTCCGACAAATTTTAGGTCTTGTCCTAGTCGTCTTGTCGAAATCTGTTGCGAAAAAACTAGTTACCTTTGTCCAAGCCAGACTTCAACTTCAACAGCATAAACCTGGAGTAATCACCGAACTTTTTACAAAGTTCTTTAGCTACGTAGTTGTAGGATTTACAGTTACCCACATCGCTCCCAACATTTTCCGGAATCTGAACATAGAGCGACCCACATTTCACACTGAAATTTAGTACCTCTTGTTCTTCTTGTTACTTCATAAAGTTGTATTTATTTTTATGCTTTTAAAATAACACGCAGTGATCCTCTAAATAAAAAACGAGTACTATATTCCTAACACAATACTCAATGACAATATTGCAAGGAGTGTTTTTATTGTTATCATGTAATATTAGCGACAGTTACAAGCTATAAAGGTTCAAGTAGATGGTTCCATCTGCATTGCGGTCTTTCCTGATTGTGTGGAACATGGGAATAAACGACTCGCAGCTACAATTCTACCTCCATTCCAGCAATAAAATACATCCATGGAATCTTCGGAATGGGGTCACCTACGACAAAAAATATTAAACCACCTGTCGCAAATAAAAATACAAAAAACACAATTTCCTACTGCTTCCTTATCCTGTAAGATTTATTGCGGTTGTCTTTGACATATGAAACAAATGATACTCACCAAAATCTCGAGAGAAGTGGATGACATGTTGGGAAGTTGGGAATGCGCTAGTCTCAGCCTCCAAGATATTATGTATATACTGGCAAAACCATTGGATAGTTTTGTTGTAAAGAATATAGATTTTAGCTTATTTTAAATAAGGCCCTTAGTTAGTTTACATAGGAAGGGAAAAGCAAAGATGCGGGTTGGTTCTTGTAACCGTTACGGGTTTGACATTTTACTTTTTTTAGTTTTAACCAGGCTCTATTTACATTTTGCCTTGTGTTAAACTAACTTCGTTTATATTTGTTCCAGGAATAATTTCCATTTTTCTCCATGAAATTTATATTTTGAAAGAAAAAGCTTTCATCAAGAAAAGTGATATAGACAGGACATCAATAAGTAATGGAGGAAGCCCGCTTTCAAGAGAGAATCAAGTGTCTCGGAGAAAATAAAAGGAAAGCTATCAAGCACAAAAACGACTTTCCTTTTTTTCCCTCCCGAGTATTTCACGAAAAAGAAAATTGAGTATATTAATATGCCAAGAACGTAGTAAAAGTCATCATCGAAGCAAAGTAAAACGCACTATTAGCATACTACCAAAGAAAATCCTACTTTTTCCCCTTTCCTTCCTATTAAGAGCCGATTTTCCAGGGCCTACAACTTCGAAAAAAATTGCATGCACTTCACTCTGAAAGGCTAAAACAAAACGGTAGGCAAAAGCATTTCCATTTCAGAAGAGATGAGCCCTCCTCCAACATAAACTACAGGAAAAAAAATCCTCCACGCTGAAAGCGGAGAACTGTTGGAGCTTCAGAGATTGAATCAACTTATTGTAAAGCTATCCGCAGACAACCTTTAGACCAGTCAACCAACAAAAGAGCAACCTAACACAACTCCATCCAGACTCCAGACTGTATTAATAAACAGCACGCTGGATACTACCTATAAAAAAAGTGGAATATCTTCAGGAAAAAAATTCCCACTTGTACATCTCCAAGATATAAAAAAATGTGCGTTTTGTTCGGTAAGATTTTTATAAGGCAGGGTACCCACGTACATAAAAAAATACTTGTTCCATTCTTAACACAATAGACTAGAACCAGCGTGTATATCATCTCCAAATAGAGAAATAGGAAAAAAAGAGCATTCACTTTACTGGGATTCCATATCACCCTCGTATTTTCATCTACCTACTCCGGATTTTCATTCTTCATTGGTTCATATTTCTTGGTGAGCATGGAATAGACTGAGGAAACTCGGAGATATCAGATGAGTAGAATAAACACAGGAGACATTTGACTGTTACTTTTTTTGTTTAGTCCCTAGTCTTCTTTTTATTTCTCCTGTTTGTTTTAAATTTATGTTTAGTATAAACCGTTTGAAATAGTTGTTGATAGAAAGCAGTTTGTTAGTGACATCGCATGAAAACTAAAGGTTAGTGTTATAATATTTTACGTGTCCATGTATGAACTGTGAGGACTGTGTGTAGTGAAAGGAAACCACGAGTAGTCACAAGAGATCTCGATGGATTGAGTAATTTTCGCGTGACAAAGAGCATAATCAGCTAAAAGTTACAAGTGTTTTCTCTGTCCCAACGTGACTCAAGTGACGTGTGTAAAAAATGTGTGTAAAAGTAAGTACATTTCATTCCAAATGAGTCAGAGATCAGATCGTAAAACATACGCGTATACACGGGGAAATATATGTGTGAAAGTGGGAACAAAGAAAAGTGACAGAGCAATTAAGTAAACTATTCAACTGAGCGATGCACATCTTTGTTCATGTTTTTTTATGGTTAGTCTTTTAAGTGGCAGTAAAAACAAAACGCTCAGATAAGTTACGGATGACTGCTTCATTGCCTGCACAACAGATTTAAGTAAGTTAAGAGCAAACATAAATGTCATACATTATATACTCGTAAACAACGCTTTGATATCGTAAATGGTTATCAGTGCCCATTAAATAAATGCTGCTTAGTCAAAGATATCTACATAAATGTTTTAAAGTAAGGAGAAAACTGTTTGATTCTCTTGCTAATACACCAGAAATTATCTTTCATGGTTAACTGCAGTGCGTGTGCAAATAGAAGGCCCGCCCTGTCACCGGCATTGAACGAAAGGTCGAGCACCTAATCACTCTCCCAGCTTTTACTTTTGTTGTTTTTTCACTAATGAATGATGATGGAAATCATAAGACTATGACAGATAGAATTCAATGAGATTTCAGTGGTTTTTTGTAGCCAATCACACACGCCTACTTAAAATACTACGACAAAAACAATTGACGAATGGATTTGTCCTTTGTGAAAACAGACATTTTTCATATCGTCACACCTGAAAAGTGCAGCAGAACAATTAGACTGAATGGAAAAATTGGTGTTGAGCCAGCTTTGTTGCAAAGTTAATGCGAGATGCCTGCAATGATTAGTATTAACGGGTTACTGCTCATATAGAAAGGGAAATGGTACTATATCCTAGCTGCATGCTTCCATGAATCTCATTAATATGTAATAGTAATGTATACAGTTACGTGGCATAAAGGTTAAAAAGCGATTTTTTCTGATTGAAAAATATGAGTTTAATCTGTCCATAACGCTCTCAGGATGAGCTGATAACTAAACGTAAAACCTGAAAAGTACTGCCTTCCACCCTATCAAATGACAAAACAATCTTTTATTCCACTTATCAGATTGAGTTTCACTGTTATACGGCTTGACAAAACCTATAGTTAGGTATATCATGCACAAGGTAGGTTTCAAAATAACAACACTTTTTTTGGTTCATTATCCACTCTGGTCCAATCCAAGTCCTATGAACTCTATACTTCTATTCGGCAGGAAAAAATTTTGTATTCTTGGTTACACTGGAACTTAGACTTTTTCTTTGATTTGCCATAATTTGTTCCATATAAATGTGCCATAATTTCCAAAGCCATAATTGTTTTTCATTGTTAGTTTCTGCAGAGCTGCGAGCTATCACCAAGTAAAGTTTAAAGAAACAACACTTCCGCTCTTACACGAACGTCAGGCAGTATCATTCTATAAAATTTGATATACAATTGACTCTCCATGTCATGTGCGAATGGATATACGACTCCAGCATCTTTGAGAAAATTTATAAGGGGTGTCAGTCCAAGTTAATCTGTTTTTCAATTCTTTATGACGTTTGTTAGTGTATTAAGCCTTAGTAAGTCGATTTATCTGGAAGATTCTAATGATCAAATCGTCATACAAGATAACATTGTGTAAAACTTAATGAAATTTAATAGCAACGTGCTTGTAAGAACGTATTATTTTATTTAGTGAATTATGATATGTGTAAAGTGTGAATGAAAATTGTCTGTGCAGTGCTAATAGGTTTTTTGTGTAATTTTTCACTGAAAAAATTAATGTGTTTGTTCTTGACCGCAGTCTGAGTTGGCGTGAAGTATCATTTCCAATTGCTAATCCTGTGAAGTTTCAAGAAGTAGGGAGAATTCGGAGGAGACATTCTCAACCGTACTCAAAGACAGAATGGCCGCTCCAGCTGTAAGTTGTCATTTGATACTCTCAAAAAGAAAATGATATCATGTGGTATCATTTTCAAATGTAGAAAACGCTCCTGCTTTTGAAAAATGTTGCTTTCTCGCCTAAAATTATTCACTTTACGCATGCGCTATTACAAAGTATGCTTTTTATGCCTTTATATTGCAGTTTGACAAAGCATGCATTTTTTTGTATAGTGGGTTGCTTGCAAACTCCGCAGTGTTTTTTTTTTCTTAAATATTTATTAACTGTGTAAGGACTTTAACAAATCATGAAGAACTGTGCAACATGTTGAGCTCATCTTTAAGCATCAATTTCCAAAGAAATTTGCGCCCGTATTTGCGGATATGGCACAGGTTTTGCTGGATTTTCAATGAACTCTGGCTGAAGTTGTTTAACATACCGAGCGACATCAACCCATTTTCCAAATTTATTCGCAACATTCTTACCAAGTGTATGTCAATTCAAATCCAAGACGTTTATGGAATCCACAGCTCGTTCCATTATCTCCAGCAATGAGTGCTAAGGCTTGGAAATAGCCTTGTTGAGTGACAATAGAACACAACTTGTTGTACAGAATTTTCCCAACGCCTTTACCCCTGAAGGATTCTGCCAAGTAAATGCCAGTTTCTACTGTCCATTGATATCCTTCTCTTTCATGATGCTTGCTTGCGTATGCATAGCCGGCAATGTGGTTTACCTCTTTCCCATCCGTGATTTTCACCGTCATTAACTTTCTCTACTGCTTCACAAATGAGCCAGGGAAATGTTTCTTGAACGTTTTGAATCCTTCGTTTCATCTCTGCCTCAGTTGGAGGTATGTATTCCTGCGATGTAACTGAGTCAGTGACAAATGGTGTGTAAATGGAGAGAATGGCACTGGCGTCCGTGTCGGGATTGGCATCTCGGAGACGGAATTTAATTTTTCCACTAGTCATTTTCGAAAAATACCTGTGTACTTAGGCAAGTGGCTTTCTTGGTAAAATATCTGAAACATTACACATGAAACAAAATTCAACGTATAGCAATGCATGATTTGGAATTTGAAAATGTTCCAAACCTTTCAAACTCCGTAAACGTCCAGGTTTTGGGTATCAATGAAAAAATGGAAGGTTGTATGAGAATCAAAAACAGGCTGGTCATGGACAATGCATGCAATGTATCAGGACAATTTAATGTTTCAAGTATGTGTACGCCAGATTTTTGTCAACATGTCTTACCTTTCCACAATTGCTGAGAAGAGATTATATTATCTATGCATATGCTCCTGATACAGTATGCAGAAACATGGCTTCCAAAACATATCTTTAATGTTCCAGTTTTTGTAAACAGCGTAGCATTTTTTTTCTATTGTCATTGTCACACAGTCACATGCCTATTACGCGTCCTTGTTGAATGTAATGAATGTAGTTTTCCATCGATGGGTTGTGGGCATAAGATTAACAGCCTCTTATTCAAAAGTGTTTACTATACAATTGTTCACGACTTAAAGTAAATGACACTGAAATATAAATAAAGCTTCTTTTTATGAATTCTTTCAATGAAGCGTATTATTCTTCGCTTATGTAATTGAAAATTCCGGTTTGTTACATAACCACGCTCCAGCTTTACAAGCCAACTGAAAAGGTCTCTTACTTAATATATGCAGCATAATAATACACTCCTTCGGTATATCAATTACGCATTTTATTATAGAAAAAAATGAAGATGCAGTGCAGGAAGGCAAGAATAGTTTTACATTTTGGGCGAGGGATGTAGGCAGTGAAAAAACCTATTCATGATGTAAAGGTGTAGTGTAATAGCAACGTAAGAGACAAGGAATGAAGAAGGTTGTCCCAACTGTTACATCGTTGGATGGCAAAGTAAACTAGTTGATAATTCTGGACAGATTTAGTCTATAGCCTCGAAGAAGAGATCCTAGTTGAACATCTCATGTTTATTCTTAGTTACTTTGGGTGATTTTTATGCATCATTTTTCATGACATACTGATCGGAATAAAACGCAACTAACCCAAGCGGCTAATAGAACAGGACAATGATGTAAAACGATTTTTTTATTCAAGGATAACTTGAAATGACTAGGTTAACAATTTAAGTGTTTAGTGAGATGATTACAGGAATATTTAAACTGATGCATAGGTATTAGACCATTGGTTCACACGTTGGCAAACCTGTACTTAAAATGATCGTGAACAAGTTGTACGAGTGTAGATGATGATTTGTTGTTTAAAATCACTGATCTGATCGATTTGTGAAAATGCAGCATTCCTCTGGCTACTCAATACTAGGCAATAAAACTCAATAAAAAAAATTGAATATAAAAGCTGCGTGTCTCTAATGTGCTCTTGAAAGTCTTGTTTAAAGCTTTCGGATCAAAAAAATCTCTGGTAGAACAGAATGAAACAATTAGTTAGGATAGTAGATCTTGTGTCTGGTCTTAAGAAAGGCCAGTACGACGATTTTAAGCAAAAGTTATTGTCAGTTAATAAGTTAATCTTTTAAAATTTAAAATAAAAATGTGCATTTCTTCTTTTCTACATGCAAGTAGTTAGATGTCAGCAGTAAGCACAAACACATGTATTAGCCCAATTATCTAAGTTGCATGCATACCCTTTGTTCGTAAATTATGTCAATGTCTGTCTGTCTGTCGATGGCAGAATTTGCCACTACTTGTAACTATTTTGTGGAAACCATCGTGACCTTGGACGGAGAAGATCACGACAAGATACTGACAATAAACAAATATTATTATGATCAGTAAAAACCAGGGATCTTTTGGTTTAAGTTTTCTTCTACGGGTCATAATACCAAAAGAATGTAATAAAAATATCACAATACTTTGTTGATATGTAGAAGGAATGCAATTTTAAAATTACCCATGGCCTGTTGCAACGCAAGTTTACACTGGGTCAAATAAGTCAAAATTTTATATACTGCGAATGAACAGTCATTTCACGTCGTTTTATGGAAATCATCAATACAGTCATTAGAGTTCTCTTCAGAGTTGAAGGATGCAATTTCTTTTGCACTGAAAATATATGGCAACCATGGCAACATGTTCATTCAAATGGAAGTATTGAACTTTCTCTGTTCAAATTCACTAACATTTCACAAAAGGTCAATTTCAAGAGGAAAAGCCATTCAATTCAGAAAGTAAAACAGCTCATATATGATCTATCCATGCTTTAGAATGTAGAAAGGGAAAAACTCTCTTCACGATTGACATTGTTTTCGAAAGCCTAGATACTCTTTTCTAGAACAATTCACTTTTGACAGGTGAAATGACATGTGGATGATCGATCCACAAAGTGGGGAGTCGTTATAGCTAGTTTTTCGTTGAAATGGACAAAAAGAGGTTGTTTCTTGATATTACAAGATGTTATTACTATTACACGACGATCTCTAGCTTCTGTTTCTCACAGTGCCCCGGTCGTTTTCATGTTTTGGTTAGACTTGTTTAGAAGTCATAAAAGTTGTGTTTTAATTACGAAACTGAACTGTGATAAGAATGCAAGTCATGTCCAATTGGCTGAACTTGTTAAATTGTCTGTTTTGTAATTCTTATCAGTGCATACATCCTAAGATTTAATACCCGAATGACCATACAAGTACAAGATTTTTCAAAATAGCACAAGCCTGTAATTCTTCTATACAACCTCCATTTTTCGACACAGTTCGGATCTAGTTTGAGACAGAGATAGTAACTTAAGACAGTTTAATGCATGCAATTTATGTATTATATACTATTTTGTGCCCCTTTGCCCATGTCACAAAATAACAAGTAGACACGTACTTATTTTTCTTTGTCTCATAGCTGGTTTTTGTAGAGAAAAAAATAACTTAATTTTCTTGAACTATGTCAATTGACATGATCAAAATTAATCCTGGCTAATGAATCATTGACTTCAATGATTAATGATCTAAATAAACATTAAAAACTACTAGTCTTGGAATACCCCCAAAATAAAGCAGATTATTGACATACCATATTTAAGTACTTGCGTATGAGACCGGCCACAATGGTAATTTCCCCGCCAGCATATAATACAATCGGCCGAACCCGTAAAATACAACAGAGAAAGTTTGAATCATAAGAGAAAACACACCTTCGTTTGTGAAAATTACCACTAATGACGGGGACTGCTGAATCCGTAGAACATGTCCATAGAAAATCTACCGCCTACCAGTTTATCTTGAAATGGTTGGTTAATTTCATTAGAAACAATGCTGTTAGCGACCTCCGCTCATTATCGGATTAGTCTGAGTTTGTTGTTGGTCTCAAAATATCTCTAGACTATAAAACTTGTAATCGAAATGAATACGACAAACCAATTCGTTTTAAACACGGATATTCTTGATGCACTTGAAGTGGTTCATTGTGTTACTTAATATTTTTATATTTTTGCAACCCTGAGCTAGGTAATAAATCAGTAAGGCATGTTTCCCTTCAATTTTTTCTCTCTTAGGTCGACCTAAGAGTAATTTCCCTTCATAAAAAATCTATTTTGTGCCTGCTACTTCATCAGCTTGAGTTGTCAACAGCTCCTTGTTCTAATGTTACATACAATGGCAATGTCGCATTCTAGTTCAGCTTCCCTCATAATACTTTTTCTATAACATGTTCTATTCAATATTACTTTGTTTTAGTGCTGTAATTGTCAATCGTCACCGCTATTTTCATAAGGTTTCTTGTTTAACGTTTCATGTGACTGTGACAGAATGAGGTTCTGGGCTAAGATGATATCACGACAATAAATTATGATATCCTCGATGTTATTCTCATCGGAGCTTGTTACGCTAAATATGTAACATGGCGGAGCATTTAAATATACATATTCATTTAAAATCTGGTCAGGTAGTTTTTGACTGGTTTTCATGATTTACATACTTGTATAGGTAGTGACAAAAACCACAACGTTTCATGTGACTGTGCTGTGACAGAATGAGGTTCTGGGCTAAGATGATATCACGACAATAAATTATGATATCCTCGATGTTATTCTCATCGGAGCTTGTTACGCTAAATATGTAACATGGCGGAGCATTTAAAATATACATATTCATTTAAAATCTGGTCAGGTAGTTTTTGACTGGTTTTCATGATTTACATACTTGTATAGGTAGTGACAAAAACCACAAAAGTAATTATAGTCTCGTCAAATCGCCATGAGTCAATCTGCAAGCTAATTACTATTTTCTAATAGAAAACAAAGCTCAAAAGTATTATTATTTACGCCGGCACTTGTTACTACAAGTATGTAATAACGATTGCGGGTTGGCTGGCAATTCAACCTTGAAAAGTTGCAAAATCGGATAAAAACATCTTTATTGGACGAGCAAGTTTTTTTCTCATGATTTTATAAGCTCATGACTTTGAGAAGGTTTTGGCAAGTTCTAGAATTTGTTTGTTTTCTACATGTAATTTTTATGACCTTCGTTGTCCCCTAGAATAATATTAGAAACCTACGTTCCAATCCGCCCTGATTCTGGATTATCTCCATAAAGAGATCAATTCCCATGAAAACTTAAAGCTCACTACCCACCCATGTATGGCAGTTAACTTGATATAATTAGATTAAAGAAACCTGTTATCATTTTTTTTAGTTTGACATCACAAAAATAATTCGTCTTCCATTGTGGTAAACGTTGCAACGGGCAAAACCTATTTCTATATACCGTATGCACATCATCAACAAAGGTAGTTTCGTAACTTTGTTTATATTCCGCGTATGTTGCGGTTTCAGAATTTTCAATTGATGGAATACCATTTTCATAACGACTTTTACATCAACATCTTCAACATTATGGATCATGGTACCAGATGAGGCGTCATTTGCCAAGTTATGCGAGCTTAAGCGTGCGATCATTTTTCGCACACATTGCTCACATTCATACAACAAAGACTTTATGATACTACTGACTCTATAACGAGGCAGATGCTTTTGTTTTGTACCAATAAAAAAACCGATATCGAAGCTGGTTTCTTCGATTACAAGCCAACTGGTGCAGCAGAACGCGAAAAATAGCAACTGACAACAATCGGTAGGCGACTGGCAACAATGCAAGACAATTTAAGCAGTTACGTGATCCTGAAAAAACAGTAGTATGGTGGCAACATCAGAAACATATGCATAACCCTCAATTATCCTCTCGTTAACTTGTCTTTTTGCATAAAGGCGCTTCATAGACAATAAAAACCCTGCA
Organism: Salina celebensis; assembly: GCA_036561885.1. Taxonomy (NCBI): domain Eukaryota; kingdom Metazoa; phylum Arthropoda; class Collembola; order Entomobryomorpha; family Paronellidae; genus Salina; species Salina celebensis. The sequence continues at coordinate 12,526 of JAAXOA010001350.1, forward strand.
AAAAAAATCTTTAACGAACTGCTATACCGATAAGTAATTAGGGTTTGTTAGCGAGCAAAATTGGAGGCAAGTTTTTTTACTCCTTATTGTTTACTTTGGTTGCAAACAACAAAGACGTTCTTATGACAGACTCCCTTCGACAAGTTTTTGAGTAAGTTTGTGTGGCAGTCGTTCTCCTGACAAGCTCCCGAAGGTCGAGCGCTTTTTTGACGAGTTAATTTTCAATTGAGTTATTCAATTGATTTATCAAAAGTATATCGTGTTGTAGTAATATTTGAGTAAGAAAAGATTTTTGTACCACGCCTTGACGCTAAACATACAAGCACCCTTGACGAGAGAAAAAAAAATCGTGTGTGGTTTTTGTGGTTTTCTTTCTCTCACAAGTTCGGGTGATTGAGTAGAGTGCACTTGAAAGAAAACCAGCTAACTGTAAGATTCATTTCACATTTCGTTCTTAAGGGGCGTGATTTTTCATTATTTGTTCATATAACAAGTGAAAAAATAAATATATAAGAATTGCAACTGAATGCTGCAAAAAACCGCAGACCAGACTTCAAAAACTTCAATAAGGTATGCATGTAACAATGTTATTATTTAATCTGTGTGAATTATTCATTCAAGTATTGAATGTCACTTCTCATCACGTTTGGAGGAGTGTTCAAAAAGCACTTGACAAAAATAAACCTATTTTTTGCGTGTACATTTCCCAAAGAGTTTGACCAACCGTCAAAACAAATAACGTTGGTATATTTCTACTTGTCATTTTAGATGAAAGGAACTTGATACCGAGTGAGTTTGAAGGAAGGGAACCAGGCAAATATTGAATTTCAAAGAGAATATTGCAGCATTTTATGTTTTCTATGTCTTCACTCCATTCCGGGGTGACACAGTAGAATCCTTAATGTGAGAAGTATTGTACGCGTAGTACAATATTGCTTGAATCATAAAAACATTACATCCAAATTATAATAATGACGGACGTAATGAGTGCTTATTAAATGTCATCATATTACATTATCGCCACAAAACACAACAAGTTTCACGAGTTTGAACATCACGAAGACAGTAAGACCCGCGAGTTGTCATTTCCTTGTAGTATTTTGATTTTTTTTTACATTGGATTGTTTTTCTGCATAAAAGCTTATCAAACAAAGAATACCTACGTCTGCAGAGGTATGCGCTGTTGATGTAATGTAATCCAATATTGTTCCTGTATAATCCAATCTGCGTACATACTATCTGAGGTTTCCATTTCCCCCTTGAAATTCCTTCCCGTATCCACACCTGTATTGAAAACTGTTATAGAACCCATACAGCTCTATAGCAAAGAATATTTGCAACAATGGACGAAGAAGAAAAAAGTTCACCTGTGAATGCAGGAATGATTAGAACTCCGTCGTATGCTATGGCCACGCAAAATGAAGCCAACGACATTACAGAGAAAATCTTGAAGAATGGCATTAACAAGTCTAATGGTGATGGGAGTGCTTCTCCGTGTTCCTCCACAACCGAGGAAGACGACGACACTAAGAGCAGCTGCAGTTCAGGAAAGGATAGTGGTGTTGGAAAAACAGCATATGACTCTAGTGACGCCAGCAGCAGTAGCCGAAGGAATAGCGTTGGCAGCCGCTTGAAGAAACTCCGATATGTGAGTAGGGAAAGTAGCCCGGGACTTTCATCTAGCTCGTCTATTGGAAAATTGCAATCAGTTTCACAGGCTGATTTACAGTCAAACTCGTCTCTTCTTTGGGGAGCTTCACTTCTTTATCATACTGGAATTCCCACTCCTAAAGTAAAAGTAAATCATTTTCCTGAGATAAAACCACACCCAGAGCCATCAAAGATCAAACAGGCAGCTTCGTCTACATCCGTGTTTTCATCCCTGCGAAGTCGCAGCACAAGCAAACTCTTCCATTCTGCTTTATCTTTACGATCGTCTGAGGACGTAACTAAAATGGATGATCCATATCAAAGAAAAAGCTCATGGCGCTTTGGGGGCAGTAGTAAAAAACTTCATACGCCACCTCATCATCCACAACTGAAAGCTTCACATTCAGTGGACTCATCGGGTGGACAGAGTAGCTCAGCAATGCGACCAATGGCCACACCTGACAGTGGTTTTATGTCATCAGGATATGGAAGTGGTGGTGCATTTGCAACTGTCTCTCCAGTCCGCAACCGACATGCCAGTTGCATTTCGTCAACACCAAAATCATCAAATCCTACAGGAATGCTTGGAGCACGAGGGAAAGTGAGAAATAGCCAAAGCTCTCTTCGGCTACTGAAAAGTGCCACGTCTAAAACATCTCCATATATGGAAAATTCTACTAACTCATTACCCAGAGGAAAGAGTGAAATCCCTAATGAAGCGGAAGAAGCCACAACCAGAGAATTATCTATTCGCCAACAATCAGCAACTCTGCCAACTGCTATTCCTTCGTCGGCCTCGTCGTCTTCTTCATCTTCTGGATTTAAGTCTGCCAAGAAAGCTTTACGAAACTCTTTCAAAGCTGCAAAAAGCTTTTTACCTATTCCTTCCTCTAAAATAGGCCCATCTGTCGTTTCAGAGAAAGGGAGCTTGAAAAGCGGAAGAGAAAAGTTGAGTTTTTCTCCTTCCCCATTAAGCGACGATGAAGCTCCATCGTCTACAAATGCGACGTCCTCTGCACTAAACAGTTCTGCTCCAAATACGCCAGTGGTTGTGAAAAAGTCAAGGCTTGAGCGAGCTAGAAAGCGATTTGCGTCTACACTTTCTCTCCACACGGGCGGTGGTAGTAATAGCACGAGCAGCAGCAACAATGGGAGCAATACAATTGGTGGTTATCCAAGTAGATCCAAGTCAACGTCAACATTGGTTATCTCCGACTCGGAACATGTTCCATCTGCCAGGATTCCCACAGGGGTTGCTACTTACTCGCATCAGCAGCAGCGCTTCTCGTATCATCTTCCCAATCCAGCAACCAAACTGGGAAGCCTTGACATGTTAGCTGTAGTTGAAGGGGACCAGATAACGGGAGATGATGGAAAAAGTAAAATTAAAGGCGACACTGGAAGCCGCAGTAAATCCCCATTCCGCTTCATGAGCAAATCCAAAACCAGCAAAGAGAAAAAAATTGAGAGTGCTCCGCTGGGATTTGAAATTGCACCAGCACCTCATAATCCACAGGAAGTGGGTATAGAAAGTTTAGGAAGCGAGAGAGACTCGGTTGTAAGACCATTATCACCTGAAGCCAATGCTGAGTTTCCGAGTAAGAGCACGCAACCAAAAAATGCAACTGCAGAGAAAGAGAAGCCAACTAAGAAACGTTTGTCCTTTATGAAAACTCTTGTAGACAAAACAATGCGACGAGGCAGTTCTGGGAGCAAGAAAGGGGATGTGGTGGAGGAGTCTGAAATTGGAAGTAAAAGCGAGGAGAAGAAAGAATCTGGAAGTTTTCACAGAGCTATGGGAAGTGCCGGCTCAGATACAGGTATGCATGCAAAATTTAACATTACAAAACACTCGTTTTTTTTTATACATAACAAACAAATCTTCCAGAGAAATGACATGAATATTACATAAAAATTCAGACTTGTTTAAGACCTACCCCAAGCGTAAACAAGTAGGATTCTTGTTTAAAATCTGTTGACGACTTGGTTGAACTGAGCAGATGCTGTGTTTGTAGTCATGAAGGAAATTCTATGCCATATTAAGATTACGAGTTATTAGATGAAAGATAGCTTGCTCCTGGTTAAAACAAGAAAAACAACAACTTTCTTCGATAGCTCACAAATCACAAATGACACTACAAGGATTTTATAAAATGTGGAGCTGGCA
>JAAXOA010001351.1:0-16338 GCA_036561885.1 Salina celebensis
AAAAAAGGGAAGGTGATTGGACCGTCAAGCCTACTTGTTGTGAAGGAAGCACATGGAGAAAGTATGATGCAGCAGTAATGACAACACTTTCTTTGGGAGCGCGTGGAGTAGAAAGTAATCTCAAGTTGACTAATAGGATGTTTGTAAATGCATGAGCAAGGAGAAGAATATTACAACGTAATGGCTTTTGGTTTCTGCTCGCTGGTAAAGCTTATTAGCAATGAAGGTTGAACAAATGACTCATAACGAATTAAAGTTAATTGGGAGAGAAAAAAATAGAATAGAAATTGAGCCTGGGTTTATTCGCTGAGAGAGCAGGTGCATGGAATAGTGATGAAGTTGCAGAATATGCAAGTATGTAATTAAGATGCAAATCGGCTTTTCTTGGAAGAAAGAAAATGGAATTGGGGGAGCTGTCGATGTTTGATGTTTTTAAGTAGTCAGCTGCAGGATGAATGGGATTCCAGAGAAATGTTATTTTAGCTGGAATGCAAGCACATGACATCGATATCAGATATCACAATTCTGGCGAAAGAAAGCAATGCTTGCGGAAAAAAGCTCAAGCGTAAGCAAAATTGTAAGCAGGTTTATTTTGAGTTTACATTTTGATATACATTTTAGAACAAAACATTTTACACGTAACGAGCAATAAGCGTTGCCACTAAATTATACGCAAACTAGGTTGTATACAATTAACTTGGACTATTGACTGTACCTGAAATCCAGTTCCAGACTTCTTGTACCCGGCAGAAAGGCTTTTTGTCAAAGTAGTTTTTTATTTAAAATATGTTGTTGAATTGTTAAAACTTAGAGCGAAAATTAAAAGAATTGCATTATCATTATTTCAAGACAACTAATCCACTGAGAAACTGGGCTGAAAGTGGAAACTTTTGTCAATGATCATAACAAAATGACATTTAAATTTGTTTTGTAGCCGATTATCATCACACTTTGCACTAAACTGGAAAAATAAAAGATATTGTGGATAAACGTGTCAAAGTCACCAATAACAGTACCAAACAGTGTAGGGAATCTTAAACCGACGATTAGTTTGACAGCCTGAAGCTCCTCATTTTTTTGGGAAAGGGATACTCTTAAAAGTTGAAACCTTTTGACGGGAAACTGATTAAGTATTGAAATTTATTGTATAATGATTAAAATCTTGATGGAACTATAGGTTTTTCAGTTATATAAGTTGTCAGTGTGTGTAAGTCTCAATACCGGTGATTGAGGAAGTAATGATGCTTTATAAGAAAATCCTTCAGCTAGATCTTTATACACGTGTACAGGTTTCTAGCGCAGTAACAGTTCCAAAGCAAGTGTCAGCACTTTGATCAAATCACCACGTGCAATGACTAATTTAAAATACTCGCATAAATTTACGCTTACTTACCACTAGTACACATAAAATCACTGAATTTTATCGTCTATTAAAATAAAAATTGGTTTCGTTAAAACTTGATATGTTTGTTACTAGATAAAATTTGAAATGAACGTTGATTACGTAAAGAGTCTTTAGTTAAAATGTGGCAACGTCTGAAGATAAAAGACACGATGATAGTGATAAAGTTTAATGCAAAAACGTGATTCAAGTTTTATATACACCTTTTGCACAACAGACGATAGCATGAGTTTATATCATCGGCTTTTGTACAAAAGAAGTCGGTTCGCAAAGGTCTGCTACGGAAAAGAGATCAGATGTTTGTAAAACTGACGGCGGATCCGTTTGTGGAACGGGAACGCGCAGGAAGTAGGTGCATTTTGATGACTTGTACAAAGACATTCTGGTTGATGCTCACAAAATCGTGTTTTCAACTGTTGGCCGTCGGTTTCGGGTGTACCACCGAATTAGAACTAAGGATTCATACATTATGTTTAAATATTTTATACGCTTTTCGTGTGTGAGAAGGTATATGAGAATAGTCGAAGTCTGTCTTACCTCACATACGGCGGAGCATTAATTATGTGTTAATTCCCTTTAACATAGCGATTTTCTTTGCTCTCTATTCCAATTAAGTAAACTTTTCGTAAATTGGAGCTACCCTGTATGGTTTCGATTTTGTCCGTATTTAAAAGTTTGGGATGGTACTAATTCATACAAAATGTACAAGCTTTTCATGCATACGGCAACAGTTAATGCACTATAAGATGAAAATTGAGACCCAATCGAATATCTTGTAACAAATGGTAAAAGGGTAAGCATTTTTTGCCAATAAATGATGATTATCAGTACTATTTTTACCAGAAATGGCAAAATATCACATTTAAAGGCAGGCGTAGATGGACTGGTTCATAGAGTTGGACCAAACTGCATAACATACTGTGGTTTGGTAGTAGTAAGACATAGGCAGTTATTTATTCAGTCGCCAGCTTCGTCCGTAAAATCTTGTGTGGATTCGGACAAGTAAATTCTTTCGCTATAGCAAATCTAGTAAAATAACAAAATGAATAGTTAAAAACACGGTAAAAACCTCCGCCCGAAAAACCTGAACTGCAAGTCAGGAAGTTAGAGTCAGGATATTATGTCTAAAGCCTCCATGATAAGACACCTTTTGTTTGGCTATTTCAGTACACTAAATTCTAAAATAGTTTGGCACAATTACGTTTTCTACGTAGAATGTCTGAAAAGAAGGATGTTCCATCCAGACGATCCATTCCTAAAGATTCTTCGTTAGAGCGAGATGAGGGGATGGAAATACTTAAAATGATAATACTCGATAAAGAAGTCCCGGAGATTGATCAAGCTGTCCGCGAGCAGTTGACGAGTATTAATCCACCTCCCCCAGACAACAGAGCCTCAACTATTAGCAAAAAAGGAAAAGCTGCCTCCCTTCCTGAATTGGAAAACATCCGTGAAAATGCAGAAGCAGAAGAAACTGAAAAAAGACGTTCAGCCGAGTTCTCTTCTAAAACAGTACACTCCAGCCAGGCACGATTTCAAAAAGATCCACAAGGCCCACTTGAGGACTCTGACTTTGACGAGTCGTACGATGCGATAGACTTGGATTATCCATCTGATGTTACTCAAAACAAAGATCCACAGGAAAAGAAAGGAGGAGAGACTGAACTGATCACAATTAAAGGTGTTGCAGTAGCGTCGTCAGAAGTACAAATAAGAAATAGTGCAGCCCCTTCCCAGGAAATAGTTAACAAACAGGGTACAGTTTCAAATATGTCGCAGGACGTTCCAAGAGAAATATCAGAAGTCAGCTTATCATCGGAACAGATTGGTAACGAAGGAGCAACGGTAAAAAATCCAGAAGTCTCCAATCTGACCTTATCGTCGGCACAAATAGATGCTGAAGAAGCCGCTGCCATGGGTTTACAACCGGAAGACTCTGAAATAGTAGACCCTGAGGATCCTCAGCAGTTGGAAACGTCTGAACTACCTTCGGCAGTTTTCAGTTCGGAAAAAATTCCAGAATCCGAAGTGCCCCTATCAGAGCCTGGAGACACCGCAACAGCCAATCAGAGCGAAAAGTCAATTAAAACTGAGCTAAGCCAAGCCCAAGGCGATTCACTTAATAACATTCCCTCGAAAACAAATGCAAAGCCTGCGAAAGAACCCAGAATATTGTCCAGGTGTTATGAAACGCCAAGTAGATACTGTCAAGAGATTTGCGAAGTGTACAGTGACGACGAGTTTCAAACAGTTAACATCAAAAAGATGTACAAACTGAAACCGTGTGAGTGTGGAACCTTTAACTCTATTTTACTTGCATGAAAAGTGAAAGGCGGTGAAAGCTGAACGAAGTGTTTTTTCATAGACCCTAATTTTCGTGTAGGAAGCCCCCTGAGCGGCCACCATGGCGTCTAACGTATAAAATCGGAGATGAGTGTTTCGGCAAGCGTAAACCTTGTCGGGTAACGGTCCCCCCTCCGAAATCATGCAGTAGTCGAAGTAAGTCCTGCAGTACTTATCCAGCTTGTATTGTTCCTTCCAAACGCAGGCTGTTTAAGAGTCGTAAATATGATTGCAATGCGGAGAACCAAATTCCAAAGATTTGTGGGATTTTATATACACGATTTCGGGACATTGACCCTGAGGATTCCCCGATATTCATCGAAGGATATCCGACTTATGACAACTTTCCGTCTTTAACTAATATACGAACTACAAAAGAGCCTGAAGAATGTAATTAACGAACAATTTTTAATGAATAGTAAAAAGGGTTAAAGTATTATTTTTTTGTTTTGTTTTGAAACTCCTAGCTCCCCAAAAGCGGCTATTTGCGGTGGAGCCTAAGTGTTGTAATCCTCCGCCCACGGAAACCTACTGTTTTGGAGGGAAATTAGAAAACTGTAATCTGGACCGAAATGGAAATATTCGAGGAAAACGGAAGCGTCGAGGAAAGGCAAGAAGTACCAATGAGTGCCAGACAAACCCTGACTCTGAGGAATGCTGCAGTAACAGTATTAGTGCAGGTGTAGGATGTGAATTGGTTGGAACGGGGGCCAGTGAGTTCATTACCAAATTGATGACCACAATGAAAGAAGCATCTAAAGAGGGTAAAGATGAAAAAGAGATCAAGCAAATGCTGGAGAACGTTTATAATGACATGAGGAATGATAATTATGGAGGCGGCATTGCGACACGGTCGGCTAGTAAGAAAGCACAAACATTTTGTCCCGGTCCCCGAGCGAAAGCGAAGTGTGGTCCTACAAATAATGATTTGACTTGTGGAACGAAACACGAGGAATGTATGAATACACTTATGGAAGATATATTGGATGAACAAGAAGAACCCTTAGGTCCTCAGTGTGAACAGGTTTTCGGAAACTTTATTGCGCAGATGCATGCCGCTGGGAATTGTTGTAAAACAGACGCCGAAAAAATGTTTGGAATCATTTCAGGGTCCCTATGGTAAGGACAGGGCTAGTGGGAAAACAAATCAGTGTAAAGTTCGAGCTCTAAAAGGGTGCCGTCCAAGATCTTTGCAGTTGATTAGTACGGATCGTTGTAAACCAAAACCGGCAGCTTGGAAGCCTTTAAAAGATTCCAGTGAACGGACAACAAAACAAGCTACAAAGAATTCAACGGCTGTGGCAAAAGAATCTCCACCGGCCAGGATGAGTGAACCTCCATCGCCTAAAAAGAGTGAACCTCCATATTCTAAAAGGAGTGAACCTTCATCGTCTAAATGGGGTGAACCTCCATCGTCTAAAAGGAGTGAACCTTCATCGTCTAAAAGGGGTGAACTTCCATCGCCTAAAAGGAGCGATCCTCCGCCTGCAATTTTACCTGGGAAAATGGAAGACACACAGGAGCGCTTTGAGCAAATAGAGGACCCAACAGAGGTATCCAGTCAAGATCAGAAAGATTATGAAACAAATCACCAGTACAATGATCTAACCGAGGGCGAGGAAGAGCTGGAGTGGCCCACAGAATCCCCTCGTGGACCTCTGGAAAAAACACCAAAAAAGATTCCGGAGCCTAAAAAAGGGCATATCAAGAAACCTACAAAATCAAGTAAAAAGGACAAACCTGGAGAAAGCTGTGACATTGACATGTGTGATCTTCCTGACTGTCATCCTCTGAAGACCCCATACCCACCACAGTATCGATTTGATGATGTGCATATGCGAAGATACATGGCGCATTGTCACGGGCTGAAGGATATTTGCTCGCATCCACCAGGGGAACAATGCTGGACGCCGCCTCCGCCTCCACCGCCACCTAAAATGAGGGAAAAGAAACTCCCATTCCCTCCTGATCCTTGCCATCCTCCTCTGTTCCCGGGAACTAACTTAGGCATGGGTTGTAGCTATGGCCTTCCGTCTGGTAACTGTTATGGGAAATATGAGTCTGTTAAAACAGCCAAAGAAAGTTACTTCGACTGCGGAGGAATTTGTCCAATGAGCTTGCTCGGAGATTTTAACAAACCTCCTCCTCCCAAACCTCCCCAAAAGAAGAAGAAGAAAGACGAAGTTTATCAGTTTGATTATATAACTGTGCAACGTGATAAACGTCCACCTCCCCCTGACGTTTGCGTCGAAGATGAGGATGAAGATGAGTGTGGCAACCATAAAACTGAAAATAAACAGCGTCCAAAGTACAAAGACCCTTGTGAGTTTGAAGAGCCACCAGCTCCTGAGCAGATTCTTGAATTTCTGCAACGACCGGATGTGCACATTGTGAAGGAGCAAATGGCAGATATAGTGAAGCAATATAAGAAATGTGGGCCTCCTGAGAAATTCGTTTGCCAACAGGAAGCTGTGTACAGGAAAGCAGAGGACGGAAGGATTACTTCACAAGTCGTAGGAGGAAACGAAAATAACTCGGACCAAAGGAAAAGTAACGGACTCGTGGAAGACTCGCAGGACTTCATCTTGCGGGGTGGAGGATCCGCCCCAGACTGGGACAAAGAGCTCGAAAAGTTCATCAAGAGCTGTAACAAAAAAGCTTGTAAGAAACCGGGGAAGCCGAAACCCACTGGCTTCATCCCGTGTCCACTACCGGATAACACAACGGTACTTTGCCGGGTTACAGATCCAAACGCGATGGGAGGGAAGGCCCTTCAGTGTCAAGCTATACCAATTCCAACTGGCAATGTGGGAGGCAGACGTCAGTTCGGAACGGAAGGCCTTTGCGTTGGAGGCGGTGGCAATATGAACGGGTTAGGGTTGGCTACACCACCAATTGGGTACAGGGGCATTGCTACTCGACAGGCAATGTGGGAGGCAGACGTCAGTTCGGAACGGAAGGCCTTTGCGTTGGAGGCGGTGGCAATATGAACGGGTTAGGGTTGGCTACACCACCAATTGGGTACGGGGGCATTGCTACTCGACAGCAGCAAGAACAAATCAATCAAAATCTTGCGCAAGGTCTACCCCCACCACCTCCACAGCAAGGACAAGTGGTTTATCAGATTTTACCAACCCCACAACTTCCAGACACTCACAAGCAGCGATATTTGCAACTTCAAACTCAACAAATGCAATCGGTCATGAACCATGCCAATGCAAATGCAAGTACGAGTTACCCTGCGTATGCAGCTAATGGCACTGCTAAGTATGCGCCATCAAGTACAATCAAAGGTCAAACAGCTCAACCACAGTCCTCGTCTAGTCTAGCAAGCTCCTCAAATCCCAAAACAAAATCAAGCAAGATCAAAGCTCAGGACTTTCCATATACTTGTGAAGTTCGCTACCATGAGCCTATTCATGGGTCAATCTATGGACGAATGGTGACGAGAACACAGCCCTGTCGATTGATCGATCCTGACGCGAAGCCAAAAGCCGGCCACAATCCTAATTGCCCAGTTATCATGGAGACACCGTTTTATAATCCAGCCTGTAAGTTCTTGCATACTTTTAGTATTGTTTGGCGTTTGAGTACACTTTGATGTGTACACTCAATAGAATTATTTCTGACAGTGATTGTAATGCTTCTATTCCACAGGCCCTCAAAGCGGTTCTATGGATGCTGACAAAGAGAAAATGAAGAAATGTGCTAAAACTGCTAAACCCAGCTAATCGGTCTTCTTAAAACTGCAACATAAATAAATTTGCAAGTTACGAACCACTCATATTTCGTTATCGTGCAGACATAATTTATTGAGCGTACTAACTATTGGAGTGACAGAAACTCGTAATTCATCGAGGATACCATCTTTACAAATAAAGTCAAAAAGATTTTTGAAGGAAAATTCATTCTTGTCATTACAGTTATAGCAACTTTTGAACCAACTGAACCAACTTATTACAAAAATTCAAGGACTTAACTATTGGAATAGTTCATCCATACCGTCTTTACAAATAAATCAAAAAGAGTTTTGAAGGAAAATTCATTCTAGCCGTTACAGTTATAGCAACTCTTTAACCAACTTATCACAAGAATCCAAAGACTTAATTTCGCCCCATCCAGCCCATTGCTCCGCAGTCTTCTGCTTGGCGCATGCCATACCTTGGTACATAGTCGGATCCGTTGTTGCAAAACTGTGAATGTTTCGACGAATGATTTCCATTTGATGGTTGCAGAAGAACCTCGCCGCTTCTCGGAACCTCTCCATGAAATCCTCTGAGATTTTCGAGAAGCTCAGTAATTGTGTACCTTCTTCCAATTGCTTTCCATAATTGTCTGGAATAGAAGCACAAAGCACAAAATAGAAAAAATATAATTGATTGAAATTTACACTTGTTTGAATCATCATACCTAAGCATTGAAGTAACTTCCGCTTAACTTGTTGGTCAATCGCACCAGCTCCCTTAAAATCCAGGCAGATCGCATAGACTTCTGAATCGTCTTCGGCACTAGTTGATGGTTTGTACAAGTCAACTTGATTGAAAACGGAACAAAGCATGTATAAATGACATACTGTAGATGTATCCAGCAGGGAATGGATCCTGAGAACGAAGGACCCTCCTTCAGATAGCACTCTTAGAGCAGTGACGATTTCCGCGAATTGGAGATGCGCCTCCAAAATTTCATGCTCCAATGGGTTGTCATGACGATTGATACTTCCATCCGCAGTTACTAGTAAAACCCGACTTCCAACTGCTTTGCACCGTTTATCTTGACGTGGTTTGTCCAACTTCTCTTTCTTTGCTTCCAACAAGCTATTTGATCCATTCTTGTTCAAGATGTTCCCGGTGTTGTCAGCCAGAAATGTCCAATTGGATTGTGTCACTGCGATAAGTCGGTTGTCGGAAATCAAAGTTGAGCTGGCGTTTTCTTCAATGCATGGATTCAACGATGTCGCCATCCAATTCCACTGAAATTGAGATCAATCGAGATTACATGATTAATTTCGTCCGAGCAAGCAATTCAAATGTGTTTATCATCTGTAATTTAATTCTAATTAATTCACTTACGTCAATTAACTTCATGTAGCTGACTTTCAAAAAGTGGTTTAAAGCGGAAATGAAGGCGCCAGGCGCTTCGCAGAGATGGACACTGTCAAATGGAACTTTGTCATCTGTGCGTCCTTGCGCGATAATCTCGTCCGCATCATCAGCAATGACGTCTGGAATGACACCGTACTCGGTTAAAATTTGGAATAGTTTCCCAAAATCATCGTTGGGAAACTCTGGCCTAAATTTCTCCTTGATGTATAGAGGGACGAGACCAGCGACATTCATTTTCCTAGTGTGTTGAAGCCATCGCTCCAAGGGCACAACATCAATCTTGGATTTAGTGTCCTTCAGCTTCTCCCTCAAGTTAACCACTTCTCCTAACTGCAAATCCAAAAAATAAAGTAAAAACTACTCTACTGCTAGATCGAATTGGAGTATCGCCTATAGTAGGATAATTAACATTCTGAACTTACCGTCCAATACATGGAGTTACAAATGTCATTGGGAGAAGTAGGAAACGCGAATTCAACGTCTTTATCTTCCTTTAATCGTAATGACTTCATCTTCGAAAATGACCCTTCAACAAGATCTTCAAGCCTTATCCAATGTGGAATACCACAGTCAGGATCTTTCAACTCAGATTTGCAGACAGCTTCCATCTCGCACACTTCCTCGCACATACTTCAAGGTTCAGGGTTTGAGGTTTTTTTTGGGTAAGCGCGTCGTGATTCCCTCCGGAACTTCGAAGAAATTGAATATGACGAGAAAGAATTTTATTTGTACACCCAACTTCAACCTTCTTCTCTCTCCCAACGCCAGACTTCAACTAACACTTCGTTGAAGTTCGGAGCAACTTAACGTTGGCTGATATTCATTCAAACGTAATCAATCCGCAAGTCTCCGCACCGCCGCAGTGAGTTAAATGTTCTATAAGAACACTATGTTCTATGAATACATGAACTATGAACACATTTGAATACACTATGCAAAGTTTACTTTCTGCCAAGAACGAAAACCAAGGATAACTGTATCTCTTCGGACGAAACGTTCATGCCTTGGCATGTATCAATATCCCAGCTACGAAAAAACAGCAATAATTGTTTTGTTTTCTTAGGTGTACCAAGGTGAGACGAGAGTTTAAAATATTTCGCATTATGCATAACCAATATGTGAAAATTATGCTACTGTCTTTGTAATTTGTTGATATCATTTATTGTAATTGTAGTTTGTTGTTCTTCCGAAGAACTTCCTTTATTCAACCGATTCATAATTATAATTTCGGTACAAAAATGATTATGGTAATGGTGAAGCTAATAATATTAATCAGTCTTTTCGATAACAATTAAAGGGCCACAGCACTTTTTAATCAGACACATATACATTATAGCATGACCACATGAATCCCTACAGTAAAACCTTTCAATTTACTCGTTCTATAAACGATAAAACAACTTATCTACAAAACGTGTAGAAGAGCAACAGTAACATCTGAACAAAAACGGTAACAGTTCGATTAAGAGTAACAGTAGCAAGTTATCACTAATCATAACTATGCAACTAACTTCCTACGTGAAGTGGGGTTTGGGTTCGCGCAGTCAACCATACTGTCATTGCATGACAGCATTCGCTTCTTCTTTGCTGAAAGGGTTCCAACAATATTGATAAAACGTGTGATGTCTCGATAAAGTATGTGGAGATTGTACCTGAGCACAAACTCAGCCGGGAAGGAATCTAGTTTTAACATAATATTTGAAATGCATTAGCTTCAAATGAAGTAGGGAATCATACAATTGCACGAATTTTCAAACGAAATTACCCAACAATTTCGCCATCGGCACCACCTCAAGTATATTCTCTGCGGAATTAGATGCCAGCATCATCACGACTTTGGTCAGATCCGTTATCAAATTAGTATCACCAGAACCTATTCCTTTGAACTTGTACAGTAGAATCCCTGCAACGTTTTTCGACGGATTCATAATGAATGTAACCTGCATAAATACGAAAAACACATTTACGTACAATAAACAATTGTAATTAATTTAGATTCATTGATTTAGATGCAAAATTCTATGCTCACCTGTTCGAAAAGTGAAGCGATGCAGTATAAGAATCCAGCTTGAAGTCTTGTCAGCACGAGATATCGGCAAAGATAAATGGAACGACCAGTTCCAACAGACTTAACGGCTTCAATCAATTTCTGAAGATCCACGGCTTGCTGCTGGAAATCCGTTTCGGTAACGAAGTTCCAAGTCATCAAATTAAAGCATACATAATCTACATAATGGGAATCCTAAAATATCGAGCAAACGAATGTGATTAATGCGATATGTCGTGTGACACAAAACATACTTGTACAATAGTTGCGGGTACCACTTACCAGTCCACTGATTTCCACAGACTCCAGCACCCTCTTCAGTGCATGTCCCAGACAGAGATTTTCCAAGGTAGCTAATCCTTGCGCATAAATAATATCCTTATGCTTACTTCCTATCTGCCGAACTTCTTCACGGAGAAATAGGATTCGTCCAAAGCAAAATCGAGAGCTGCGAATGTTCGTGTAAGGTAACTCCAATTGACTAAATTGACTTGACTGAAGCTGGATGTGGTCCCCATTCTGATAGGGGGAACAAGAAATAGATCTAGATAATTTGTTCATAAGAAATGTACTGCATACAGCTTAACACAGTAACCGTCACCTCACCATTTGTAAAGTCTTCCATTCGCAAGTCTTTTGCTCGTCTTCCTTTGCTATTTCCTCTTTGATCGCGCTGAATTTTTCCTCCTCAGAGGCACTTTGACGCTTCACTTTATCGGCAAATGATCCCTCATTTGTCCTTTGGTCCATGTGGCAGGCTCGGTGGAACTTGATGGCCTGGAACATTGACACATAGATCGTTAAAAATTAAGAATGATGCACATAGCCACTGTTACCCGCATTTCCAAAAACATCAATTTAACTTACATCACCTGTGCCACATCTAAACAATTTATCCTGAGAGTCCAACGGTTTAATTGCACTCCATTCTACCCACTGCTCTGCAGCCTCATTCTTGAAGGGTGCTAGAAACGAGTAAACCTTCAGATTGCTTGAGAAACTGTGCAGGTTTCGACGAATAATTTTCATTTGATAATTGCAAAAAAATTGAGCCGCGTCGAGAATCCTGTAAATGAACTCGCTAGGGATTTTCGAGAAGCTAAGTAGGACTGTTCCTTTCCTGAGTAATTCTCCATAATTTTCTGCATAGTTTTAAGTAAACAAAACAGTGTCTTGCGAACAATTGTTTAACCGAATAATACTACCAGTAAAGCTTACCTAAGTTTTGTACTAACTTCCGTCCAACGTCCTTGTCAATGGATTCTGTACCTTTGTAACCTAAGCACACCACATAGACTTCAGAATTTCCTTCCTTACTAGTGGCTGGCTTGAACAAGTTCACTTGTTTGAAGACACAGCAAAGCAAATACAGATGACAAACTGTTGGTGCTTCTAAAAATGTGAAAATCTTCAAAACAAAGTTTCCTCCTTTGGAAAGTAGTTTAAGGGCTGCAATGATTTCCCCATACTGGAGATGAGCCACCATACTCTCCTGCTCCGAGGGATTGCCTTGACAATCTATGCTTCCATCTGCGGTGACTAGTAACACTCGACTCTCCACTCCTTCTTTACTTGTATTTTGACGAACATTGTCAAGCTTTTCCTTTTTCGCCTTCAGTAAACTTTTAAAATTGATATGATGTAGAATGTTCCCAGTGTTGTCGGCAAGAAATGCCCACTTTGATCGCGACAATGCAATCAGTCGGTCATCGTTGATCATGGTTCCTACGTCATTTCCTTCGTGGTATGGGTTCAAAGTTGTCGCCATCCAATTCCACTGAAATCCGAGTCAATTATATAAATGAGTAAATTCATCGACTAATGAAGTACTACGAGAATGCCCTTCGTTAGCAGTATCCCACTTACGTCCACCTTATTCATGTAGCTAATTTTGATGTAGTGGTTCAATGCGGAAATGAAAGCACCTGGAGCTTCGCAAAGATGAACAGTATCAAATGGAACTTTGTCGTCTGCGCCTCCCTTTTCTAAAATCTCGTCCGCCTCATTAGCGACTAAGTCTGGAATCACATCTTGTTCACACAACATCTCAAACATTTTCCCCCAAGCTTGACTGCTAAATTCTGGAGAAAAGTGCTGTTTGATGTGTACAGGGATTAACCCCGCAATGTTCATTTTTCTTGTATGTTGGTGCCAAGGGTCTAAGGGTAAATGATCTATCAGAGATTTCGTTTTGTTAAGCTCTTCCTTCAATGTGTCTAACCCTGCTATCTGCAAAAATAAATATTTTAAAACAAGTTATTTTATGTCCCACTTTATTATCAAAGGTTTCACTAATTCTTGATTCCAAACCATTCCTACTTACCTGCCACGATTCAGAAGTTAAGATGTCACTGCAACATTTTGGGAACACGAAATCGTCGTCGTTATCTTCCTTCAACCTTAGTGGCTTCCGTTTAGCAAACACTTCTTCAAGTAGACTTTCTGGTTTTATCCAGTGCGGGATGTTTACCTCTGGAGCTTTCATCTCAGGTTCCAAGGCCCCTTGTAACACATTCAGTATTTCTACCATGTTTTCCACTGGGTTGGGTGGGTAAGTTTTCTCCGATTTGACTTTCTGTGAATTGACTTTGACGATGACGACCGCAAATTAACTGTAACTGATTAATAGGAAACAAGTCAGTGGCGTACCACACATGGTGTTCTTCTAAATGACAATAGTAACCTATCGAAATCGAAACCGTTTGCTGACTGACTAATTTGCATAAAGCAAATTTAACTATGCAATGTACAAATTTGGCCTTTGCCTGAATAAAATCTGACAGACAAGAATGAACAGAAACTGAAACCACAAGATTATAAGTTTCAACTCTGAACGATTTTATATCCCGCCGCTCGTTTTTGATTGGCTGTTGTGTGGATCACGAGGTCTGATCGCAGGAGAGCTCGAATTTTTCCCCATGCCGCATCTAAATACATTGCGGCTGTGTTCCGTCAATACAACTTTTTTTCTCTGCTTCTGTAAGCACAGATAGCATGGCAATTCACAAGAG
Source organism: Salina celebensis (assembly GCA_036561885.1). Lineage (NCBI taxonomy): Eukaryota > Metazoa > Arthropoda > Collembola > Entomobryomorpha > Paronellidae > Salina > Salina celebensis. The sequence continues at coordinate 13,906 of JAAXOA010001351.1, forward strand.
CAGTTCTTTCTCGTGGAGTTTTGTTGTGCGGTAGGAGCGAGAGACTTAATTGTTTTGTTAATTGATCATCAAACTAGGGTCTTTCAGGTAAGATTATAATTTTCAAAACTACTCCATTATGTAAACCTTCTATTTACCTGCGCGTTTTCAAATAATTGCCCGTTTTCTCTTAATTTTTCTGGCGTTTCTGTGTTTTTAACGTAGACGTAGTTTTATTGTATGTTTTTAGATTTTGAATTGACTTCCAGTTTTTAATTTTAAATTGGGTTTACAAGTTTAAAAGTGTGGATTTTCTTGTGTGATGAATACGTTATCGGTGTGAAGCTTTGGAGGAGAATATTTATTTATTCGATTCCGACTGTTCATGATGGTTTTTTACCAACCTGATGGAAAATCCTGCTTAATTTTTAAATCGTATGGAAAAGAATTTAATTGATGTCATCTAATGGAGTATGTTTGTTTCGTAAACTTTTTTCCAGACCGTAAATCTTTTTCACGATGGTTCGTATGGACGCATTGGCGGATGCCCTTAAATCCATAAACAATGCAGAAAAACGTGGCAAGCGTCAGGTCCTTATCAGACCTTGCTCCAAAGTTATCGTCAAATTCCTCACTGTAATGATGAAGCATGGTGAGTAAATTATATTATCGTATTTAAGTTAAAGATAATATGATGATAAAATTTCAAGAGAGGCCGGAAGTTAAATTCCGTGTCATTGAATTCTTGCCAAAAGGATACTGACAAGAAAACATTTTAGTCAAAGATTTTGAAAATGGTGGAGCAGGAGACTAAATACTGTTTGATTTATTTGCAGGTTACATCGGAGAATTCGAAATCGTAGATGACCACAGAGCTGGAAAGATCGTCGTTAATCTTACCGGTCGTCTTAACAAGTGCGGCGTCATCTCCCCCAGATTCGACGTGTGCATTCCAGATATCGAACGATGGACTAACAGACTTTTACCATCTCGTCAGTTCGGGTAAGCTGGTCATGTCTAAAAGAAATTGTATGCTATGTCAATTTATGTGATGAGAAATTCTGCATTGAGGCTTTGATCTAAAGTTAGTTCCTAGTCATTGATGTTTGCCAAAAGGATACTGAAGAATTGTTTAAGTTTGCTGCAAAAATCAGAGAAATCTGCTGTGATAAGCGTTTTTTGCAATAATGGGTTTGTTGTTAATTACAGATATGTGGTATTAACGACCTCTGGAGGGATTATGGACCACGAGGAAGCCAGAAGGAAACATCTCGGAGGCAAAATCCTCGGATTTTATCTTTTAAAGAAAACTTTTATCACAGCCAATTTGCTACTAAATAAAGTTTCAAACTTAAATTCTTTCGTTCTTAATGTGGTCAATCACTTCCGTTGTTCATTTAAAAAATCGTTTTCGGCAAACGGCTTGAAGTAAACTTTGCAGAAATTGAAATTAGTGTTCCGATTGTTTTTGTTGGTAACTTTCTCCTAATTAACTAGTAAGCTTTCAGTGTTGGAAATGGATAAACTTAGCGAAGTATATATTACTAATGAGAGTTCAATCACGTAGTGCATACTGCACAGTATTTAGCATTGTCATTTCACCTTTTCCAATTGGCGTTCGTTTCAGTCTCCATTTACTGGTATTGGCGTGTTTAATGATGATACGGAATACCGATGAGTTTAATGATTTTATTTAATGTTACAATTTACCTTACATACTTTGTCACTTAATTGTAACGGTAAGATACCATATTCTTTCTTAGTTATGATCATGGATAGAACGGTTTTTTTTATTCCAAGGCCAAGTCTAAACGATTTTACAAGTATCCACTATAGGTTTTCTAGTTGCTCTTGTTCGGAATCTTAACTTCCTCCCATTTCGCGTTTTGTCATTCACAATACTTGAAAAATAGTGTTTGCTTCGATAATCATAAGTGGTATCTCAATCTCATGTTATGACGGTCCACAAAGGAAGTGCATGCATAACATCATTAGTTTCTCTTACGCATTGCTGATACTATAATACACAACATCGTTCGATAACGAGAAATTCAAAACTGGTTCAATGTAATCTTAATCAACATGTTACATAATGAAGTTCTCACGTGAATAGAATTGTTGATGAAAAATTCCAAACGCAGTGAAGCTACCTTTGAAGTAAGTAATGTGTATCTCACCAGTTGCTGAGAACGTGAAATTTGGGAAAGACAAATAGTTTGCCCGACACAATGCGTCGTTCATCGGTTTGGAAGAGGTACTTTGGCTGGTATTACCGGCGTCCATGACACTTTTATGGGACTTTGAGTGCATAGTTGTGACATGTCAAACAGCAAAAACGGCTCATGTGGCTCATAAAACAGTGGCCAGTTACATAACTTTAGCATTGTTCTTTTCTTTACAATATTTCAATTCATGTTATGGTATTTGAAGGTAATGTTAAATGCTACAAAGACT